>JAYMGU010000881.1:0-25000 GCA_036178185.1 Liparis tanakae | reverse complement strand
GGGAACCGAAGAAGTCTCGGGACGGGGGGAAATGGGGCCGCTGACGGGACAGGGGGGGGGGGAGAACTGGGGCCGCTGACGGGACGGGAATATAACAGTGCCGTTTGACGTTACCATGACAACGGCGCCGAGTGACGTTACAATGACAATGGTGCCGTTACCATGACAACTGTGTGTGTGTTTGTTTTAGTGTGATGGACCCAAACACGAGGGCGTTACATGTTCAGATGTGTGTGGGATGTCCTCAACAAGTATAACGTGGTTAAACTAGTGGTTAGTTCTTCATGGTGGATGATGACTGCTCTGTGTGCTGGTCTGTGTATTTGTCCGTGTGCTGGTCTGGGTCCTGGTCTGGGTCCTGGTCTGGGTCCTGGTCTCCACGAATGTTCTCCTCAGGTGCGTTTCAGGTCAACTGATTGGTCTGGTGCTCTGCCACTAGTTCTGTAACTACATGGGCTTCCCTGTTACCATGACAATGGTGCCGATACCATGACTAACATTAATGTGTAATCAGTGTGTGCTTATGCCAAGACGTTGTCGGACACCGTCATTTTCTCTGGCCCTCTCCCAAATGTGCAAACTGACGAATGATATAGCCGTATGTCGTCTTTCAACCGCTGGCTGTGGAAGTGGTGCCCAGCGAATAAGGTGGGCTACGTAGACAACTGGAAGACTTTCTGGGGAAAACCTGATCTGATGAGGAGGGATGGCGTCCATCCCACGTTGGAAGGAGCGCGTCTCATTTCTGCGAATATGACCACGTTGATCACCGTATCCATACCAACCCGGGGTTCAGATCAGGAACCGGGAGCAGAGTTGTAGTTTAACACACTTCTCTGCTCTTCCTTTCGAGCAGTTACTCATCAAAAGTAAGCACAAGAGGAGTCGTACACAATAACCTTATACAAGTTAACACCATTATTTCAGCAGTGCAACACAACAGGACTATTAAATGTAGTCTCCTAAATACAGGGCTCTCCAGTGTCACTCATTGAGCGTGAGACTCACGCATTTCGGTCTTAACTCACGCACTCCCGCCACTTGTCCTTTAACTCCCACGTGAAGAACATCTCAAGGACTGCATTTTATGAGATTTGGAAAGATACAATGAAAAATTATCAAAAGGCAGTCAAAGAAGCAAGAGCCTCATTCTTCTCTAAGTTTATAGTGACCGTTTATCCTGATTTTGTCCATTTGTTTGGTCACATTGTCGGCGGTGACTGGGGGTTCTTTGACGCTTGTGTTGCAAAAATAAAAGAAATCCAATGCGGTCCAGGTGCAGTTCAAGTGGTTAAGTTTATTCACAAAACGGATGCTGCAACTTGGGTGTATAAAATAAATCAATAAATAAGGGTTAAGAGCACAAAAAAAGGAGCGAGGCCTATCCTCTGGCAACGTAATTAACAACAAGGTCGAAAGCTGTGTGCTCCCAGTTGGCCGCACCTCCACCAGCTCGCACTCCTACTTATTGGCTCCGCTGACCTGCAGAGGGCGCAAACTCCCAGACAACAGAAGTAAATGCAGGCATCAAAACAACGTATAACAAATACAGAAATGGCTCCTACATTACCGGCCCCTAATTGTATTTGGTAAGCAAAACAATTACAAAATTACATAAAAATGGGAGCCTTGAAATCATCATTACATTACATTACATGTCATGTCATTTAGCAGACGCTTTTATCGAAAGCGACTTACAATAAGTGCTTTTCTATGTATCAAAATGTGTTAAAGACAAAATAAAGTGTACTAGACCATTGTCATCTTGAGTTCTCAAGCATCGTCTTCATCACCTTCTAGTATTAAGCAGAGCTTTGTGATGGGTCTTTTTAGGGTGCTGCTTTGGGTCTTGATGCTCACAGTTCGCACAAGTCCTTTCTGGTCAGGGAAAACTTCAGTTATTCTTCCTACAACCCAGGAGCCTCTTGGTGCAGTTGGATCCACCACTAAGGCAACGTCTCCACACTGGAAGTTCCTTCTCTTGGTGTTCCACTTCTGGCGCTCTTGGAGTAGTGGTAAATATTCCAGTGTCCAACGTCTCCAGAAGAGGTTGGCCAAGTACTGAATCTGCCTCCAGCGTCGTCTGGTGTAAAGGTCAGATTTATCAAATGTACCTGGTGGGAGAGTTGGCTCTGCCTTGAGCAGCAAGAGATCATTTGGTGAGAGGGGATGCAAGTCTTGAGGGTCAGTGGTGACTGTTGTGAGGGCCGACTGTTCAAGATTGCTTCTACTTCACAATACAGTCTGGAGTCCCTCCTCATCGAGGCTCTGCTGTTTGAGAACAGAACAGAGGACTTGTCTGATTGATCTTATCAGCCTTTCCCATATGCCTCCATGATGGGATGCGCCTGGTGGGTTGAATGTCCACTCTATGCCTTGTTCTCTGAGGGTTTTTTGTATCTTTTCCTGGTTTGCTGTGGTCAATGCTCTCTGCAGTTCTTTCTTTGCACCAACATAGTTGGTTCCATTGTCTGAGCGTATGCGTTTCACTTGGCCCCTCCTACAAATGAAACGTCTCAGAGCATTGATACAAGAACTTGTATCCAAGGAGCTGGCCACTTCAATGTGAACTGCCCTGCTGGTCATGCAAGTGAATAACACCCCCTATCTCTTCACCAGTGTTCTTCCTCTCTTTACTTCGCAAGGACCGAAATAGTCCACTCCGGTGTTGGTAAACGGAGGTAAATCAGGTTGAAGTCTTTCCTTTGGCAAGTCGGACATTTGTTGCCCCTCTGGCACAATTTCTGCATATCCTTTGCTGATCGTGTCAGTCATGAATGAGGTGTATTCTGCTTTGAACGACTGATTCCCACTGAATTTCCTTTTCAGGCTTTGGAGCCGTTGCTCTGCAAGGCTACGGTTATTAGGCAATGTAGCATGTTCCTTTCTAAATGGTAAGTTGAGACTGTAGTGTCCATCCACAATTTTGGCAGATTCATCTGCGATTTTCAGAAACTGTTTGTCTTCCAGGGACATTTCCTTCACCTCTTCGCACAAATTCTCACTGAAGTCAGTATTGTACTGAGCAATCAGCATCTCCTGTAGGTTATGTACTGAAATGCGGTTGACTGTATGAGACTGAATTTCATTGTTAGATCCTGTCCCTACTGGGCCATTCACTACCCATCCAAGAAGTGTTTTCATTGCATATGGGCCGTCTCCTTCGCTGTTTATGACTTGCCAGGGCTCTATTGCTTTGGGTGCATTTGTGCCTATCAGCAAGTCAATGCCTGCATCAATAGTGAAAATGTTGACATCTTTAAGATAAGGCCACCTTGATAGAGACTTCTGGTTGGGTATGTTATTCTTTGTTACAGGAATCTTTGTTTGTGTGTACGTCTCTGGCAGAGTTATGTACTCGTTGTCGTGAAGTCCACTTACTTCCAGTCCAGTGATGATATTAGTAGACATAGTTTACTCTTGGCCCATTGCGCAGCATGATGCTTGTTCTTTTCCTTGTACATTTAATTGGCGCATTAATCCATTAGTACAAAAGGTGGCAGAGCTGCCGGGGTCAAGAAGCAGCTAATACGTTTGTATAACTGTGCTGCTCTTGTTTGATTTTACCTTTACGGGTACAATGGACATCAGACACTATTCCTCACCGGCCCCAGTTCGACTGCATGTTTCCAGGGACACAAGGCCTGTGTTCTGCACCCTGTTGGGTTCTTTGGCTGCTGCCTCCTTACTTGTTTCCAGTTTTTATGCTCCTTTGTTCTGCTCCACTTGTCCTATGTGCAGTACCGTAGGATGCGCCCTCTTGCAAATGGTGCATGACCGACGCTGGTTGCAGTCCTTGCTCATATGACCTGTTAAGAGACATGCAAAACAGATACCTCTTTCTTTCAAGAACATTATCTTGTCAGTGTGACGTTTCTTTTTAAACCAAGCACAGCTTGCCAGTAGATGTTCTCCTGAGCAAAACAGACAGAATGGCCTATGTTGGACTGGTGGTGCGCTATTCTTCTGTTTGGGATAAGTGGGGATAACATCAATGGTTGCTGCATTGGTTGTGAAGCCCTTGTCACTGAATTTGGATTTCGCGGAACTTGAGTGTATGGGCCTTAGACCTTGTGCTTTTGGTGAGGGATCTTGTATATCACCAAAGACAGGGTCCATCAAGATTTTGACTTGTCTTTCGATAAACTCAACTAAGGTTCCGAATGTGGCTCTGCAGTTTGTAGTTTCCTGAAACTTGCACACTTCAACTCTCCATCCCCCTCTCAACTGGTAGGGCAATTTGCTGACTAATAATTTCAAATTAGAAGCCAGATTTAATTCATCCATGTAGGCAATTTCATTCATACCATTCAAACAACCTCTGAGGTACAGAGCGTATGATTTCAGGGTTTGGGAATCCTCAGATCGAATGGAGGGCCATGTCAATGCCTTTTTAATGTATGCATTGGAGACTTGATATTCATTTCCGAAGTGCTCTTGGAGCAATTCTTTGGGCCCCTGCAAAACCTATATCTGCATCTAAGAAGAGACAAGTCTTAACCAGCTCTCTGGCCTGACCAGATGTATATTGCTCCAGATAGTACAATTTGTCCTTTGCATGCTCAATTTGCTCTCTCTCATATGTTCAAATAAACTAATAAATCATCTATAGTCAACTGGATCATTAGAAAATACCTTCATCTCCTTTCGTGGCAAAAATGATTTGTCCTGTTGCTTTATCAAAGATGCTGTGATTTCGTTTTGCCTCTGCAGAATGTCATAGAGATGAACAGCGTCTTGTTCTCCAGGAGAGGCCCTAGTTGCATCACCTTGAGGCCATCGCCCTGAGTATGGCTGTGATGGACCCTGGGGTGCAGAGTGGGTTGAGAGGACCTACTAAGGCGTGAAGGCTACTGAGTATGGATAAGGGCGCGGGGCTGGGGTTGTCGTTGACTTGGCTGGGCAGAGGATCTGTACAAAGATGGGTCTGCCCAGATGGGGTCAGCACAGATGGAAGGAAATCTGGCTCTTTTCTGCCTTGAAGTTGCATTGGTTGAGGGGGAGGGCATGTGATTTAAGTCGAACACTCATCTTGCATTCCTTTACCATGCCCATTTTCCACTTTTGGTTCATCATATTCCTTTCCAATAAATTCCTTTGTTCCTTGTAATTTGAGTGTTTTCAAAATACTCACTCATTCCATCTCTCTGTGAAACAGCACTTTTCTCTCACTTAATAGATCGAGTTTGACATTAGCTGCATCTAATTCACTTTGGACAGCTAACGTTTCCTTTTTTTCTCAGTTTTCTTGTCTTGAGCTAAATCTGCTTCCTCGCTTTCTATGGCGTGCTTTTTCTTTAAAACCGCCAATCTAACTTCTAGCGCAGCCTTCTCCGCTGCTGCGCGACTCAACGTGGAGGAGGTTGAAGAGACCTTTGATCCCCCGCCGCTTGCTTTCCTTGCATAAGTTGCAGAAGCACTGTCTTCTGGACTTATGTCCTCTACATCTTCTTCATCATCACGCCTTTCGTGTCGTCTTAGCCATGCATTCGCTTCCAACATGAACGATTCATTAATCTTTCTTTTAGGTTTGTACCACGATGCATCATCGGATTCTCGATCCTTTTCCGACAATACATGCTGATACTCATTATGACTAGATTTAAATTCAACCAATAAGTCTTCATATCGTGCTACACTTTGCATCACTTCTTTTACATTTGACGGAACAGTCATCAGCTCTTTAATAACGTTCATCTTGCGTGTAAGCATTCCGTGTTGTATCTTCCTGGATTTACGCAAATCATTTGCGATTTCATTTTCATCCAGCTCACTTTGCACATTTGCGCCTCCATGCTTACTGCTTTCATCAGCCATTGTGTAACGAAAAAACGGAAGAATCTTCACAAAAAACAAAGTATCCTTTCCAAAAATATATCAATGCTCCATTGCAATCAAGCCAATCAAAAACGTAAGCATCAATTGACAAGCAGCGCTTAAACTTTCTTGTATCAACTTAAACTCTGATCAAACTTGAATCCAAGACAGTCCATAATGCAAACAAAAATATGATCTAACGAATAAGACAAGCTTCGGCTCCTAGAGCTCTTGTTTCAAGTACAACTTTAACTTTTAAAGTGAAGAGGCCTACCGCACTTTCGGGTTTTGTTTGTCGGCTTTCCTGTGTTCCTTTGCGGTCCGTTCCTGGCGTGGTTTTCGAATTCCAATCCTCGTAATCCACAGGGTTGTCCAGATCCAATAGCAAGCTTTCGACTAATATAGTGACCGTTTATCCTGATTTTGTCCATTTGTTTGGTCACATTGTCGGCGGTGACTGGGGGTTCTTTGACGCTTGTGTTGCAAAAATAAAAAAATCAATGCGGTCCAGGTGCAGTTCAAGTGGTTAAGTTTATTCACAAAACGGATGCTGCAACTTGGGTGTATAAAATAAATCAATAAATAAGGGTTAAGAGCACAAAAAAGGCGAGGCCTATCCTCTGGCAACGTAATTAACAACAAGGTCAGCTGTGTGCTCCCAGTTGGCCGCACCTCCACCAGCTCGCACTCCTACTTATTGGCTCCGCTGACCTGCAGAGGGCACAAACTCCCAGACAACAGAAGTAAAGGCAGGCATCAAAACAACGTATAACAAATACAGAAATGGCTCCTACAAAGTTAATTTTAGATAATCACTCGAACCCCAGAGTTTTATTCAAAGTCATAGACTCGGTTATAAACCCCTCCCTCTGTCAACCTACTGAGGCCTCACAAGAGATGTGTGAGAGGTTCTTAAATTATTTTATTGATAAAGTAAAGGAAATAAGAGAACACATTATCCCCCCAACTCGCATTTTACATGCCAGTAGGGACATACAAACCTATTTTAGTAATTTTGAACCTGTATCACTATCCCTTTTATCTGATATCATCGCTCACATGAAATCAACTACGTGAATCACAACAATATATTTGAAAAATTTCAGTCAGGTTTTAGAGCACTCCATAGCACAGAAACTGCCCTCCTCAAGGTAACTAACGATCTCCTTTTAACAGCAGACAGGGGGGAGAGAGCAGTTTTAATTCTTTTAGACCTGAGTGCAGCCTTTGACACTGTAGACCATGCCATTTTAATTGATCGCCTTAAAAATTGGGTCGGCATCAAGGATGCTGCACTCAGCTGGTTTTATTCTTACCTTTTAAATAGAACCTTTTTGTCGCCATAGGGGATCACTCGTCCTCCACGGCACACATTACCTGTGGTGTACCACAAGCTTTTTCAACCAGGGCCCCTCGACTTTGGAACAACCTACCGGAGGAAATAAGGCTGGCAGAATCAATATGTCAGAATCAATGTGTGCATTTTCTACCTTGGAGGCGAGACTACTGAAATCTTGGATCCTGCTAAGTATCTTCTTTATATTAGTTGTATCTGCTAAGTTACTGTTGTATTTGCTGTTTTAAGCTGGTAGATTGTAGGTTTGTATTGTTTTAAGATTTGTTTTTGGCTGAGAGGTGTGTCCAAACCTGAGATCTCAAGTGATCTGACGCTTGACTGATTGAACGACCCCTCATCACCTGGTTTCAATAGAGCCTCATTTCAATAGCAAAGTGAAAGGGGAGGTAATTAACACATCTGTTCATAACCGAACGGGTGTTGAAGCGTCAGCTGAGGCGTCGTTGTGACTCATCGGACGAAGACGCGGAGTCTTCGTGGGTGGCGGAGTATCACACCATTTTGTGAATATGTGTGTGTTTTCCATACCTGTGCATATTTCTACTCGTAGTTACTATAGGACTCGTTCATTCGCGTACCGGAACCCCTCCTCTGTTCTCCTTCTACCCGTTCTACTCACACCCAGCACCTCGTCACAGGAGCCTCTGGACCTGTCAGTCTGCCAACCGCAAGGCCGCCTTCATCTCTGGCTGCTCTCTCCTTCAGTCTGGATCTCACCTGACAACACGTCTACCAGCTGCTCTCTCCTCGGCCTTCTCCTTCAGTCACACACCCAGACCCTCTGGTCGGGGGGGAGGTACAGGTTTACTCATCTCCCCCAAATGGTGTTTCTCTCTCTCCCCGCTTTTTACCCCACTGACTTTTGAGTTTCATGCGGTGACGGTTACTCATCCGGTTCAGCTACACATTGTTGTTCTCTACGTCTTCCTGGTTCTTTGGGAGACTTCTTGGAAGAGCTGGACGTCCTCCTGTCCAACTTCCGGGAGGACGGCCCCCCGCTCATCCTTCTGGTGACTTGAACATCCAGACTGAGAAGTCATGTGATCTCGTACTCTTACTGTCTTCCTTTAACCTCTCACTTAGTCCCTCCCCTCCTACTCACAAAGCTGGCAACCACCTTGATTACATTTTTACTAGAGACTGCTCTACCTCTGACCTCACTGTAACTCCTCTGCATGTCTCTGACCACTACTTCATCTCTTACTCTCTCTCACTCTCTGGTACTGATAACCCACGTATCCACAGACTCTGTAGCTGCATGCGCCCAGAACATTCGCACCCTCTGTCCCTCCTCTCTGGCCTCCTCTGTCCTATCTGCTCTCCCTCAACTGACTCCCTTCTCACTCATGCAACCCTAACTCTGCCGCAGACACTCTCCTCTCGTCCCTGTCTTCATCTCTTGATTCGCTTTGTCCTTTTAAGCGCGACAGGTTCATAAATCCTCTCCGGCTCCTGGTTGTCCGACTCGGTGCGTGCCGAGAGAGCCAACTTGCGGCGACGGAAAGGAAATGGCGCCATCGAATCAAGCGGAAGACCTGCTCTGCTATCAATCTCTTCTCTCCTCCTTCTCTGCCTCTGTCTCTGCAGCCAAAAGCTCTTTCTACCTGACCAAAATTCAGTCTTCCTTCTCTAACCCCAAAAACTCTTCTCTATCTTTTCCAACCTCCTTGATCCCCGAGTCCCCTCCTCCTTCCTCCCTTTTGTCGACTACTTTACAAACAAGATAGGCGACATACGCTCCTCCTTTACTAATCCATCCTCTATCACTTCACCTACACCAACTCCTTCATCCCCTCTCTTTCCTCGTTTACCCCCCTGTCTCCCAGTCAAGTTCTTAGCTTGGTGACCTCTGCTCGACCGACCAGCTGACCCTTGACCCCGTCCCGTCTCACATCCTTCAGGCTGTTGCTCCTGACCTTCTGACCTTTCTCACCCATCTTATTAACAGCTCCCTCTCAACTGGCTGTTTCCCCAACTCTCTGAAGGAGGCGAGAGTCAACCCTCTCCTGAAGAAACCACCTCCACCCGTCTGAAGTCAGCCACTACAGACCGGTCTCTCTTCTTTCCTTTCTTTTCCCAAAACTCTGGAGCGAGCTATCTTTAACCAAGTGTCCTCCTATCTCCACAGCAACAACCTTCTTGGACCCCCACCAGTCTGGATTCAAGGCCGGCCACTCAACAGAGACGGCCCTCCTGCTGTCTCTGAGCAGCTTCACTCTGCTAGAGCAGCCTCTCTCCTCTGTCCTTATCCTTCACTCTGCTAGAGCAGCCTCTCTCTCCTCTGTCCTTATCCTTCTAGACCTTTCTGCTGCATTTGACACCGTGAACCACCAGATCCTTCTCTCTTCTCTTCAGGACCTGGGATCTCAGGCACAGCACTCGCTCTTTTCTCTTCCTACCTCACCGACCGCACTTTACGGGTAACTTGAGAGGATCTGTATCTGATCCTTGTCCTCTCACTACTGGGGTTCCTCAAGGCTCCGTCCTGGGTCCACTCCTCTTCTCTCTGTACACCAATTCTCGGCTCTGTCATTCGTTCGCATGGCTTCTCCTACCACACCTATGCCCATGACACCCAACTCATCTTCTCGTTCCCACCGTCCCAAACACAGGTGGCGGCGCCGATCTCTGCCTGTCTGACCGACATCTCTCAGTGGATGTCTGCACACCACCTGAAGATCAACCCTGACAAGACCGAGCTACTGTTCCTTCCAGGGAAAGGTTCCCCCACTCACGACCTGACCACCACCTTCATCACCTTCGTGTTGGCCCCTACCCTGACTGCCAGGAGCCTCGGGGTGACGCTAGACAGTCAACTCTCCCTGACGGCCAACATCGCTGCGACATCGCGTTCCTGTAGGTACATGCTGCACAACATCAGGAGAATACGACCTCTTCTTACCCAGAAGGTGGCGCAGGTTCTGGTCCAGGTTCTGGTCATTTCGCGCCTCGACTACTGCAACTCCCTTCTGGCTGGTCTACCTGCTAAGGCCATCCGGCCTCTGCAGCTCATCCAGAATGCAGCAGCTCGACTGGTCTTCAGCCTCCCGAGGTTCACCCACACCACTCCGCTCCTCCGCTCTCTTCACTGGCTACCGGTGGAGCAGCATCCGCTTCAGAACATTGGTTCTTGGTACCGTGCTCTGAACGGATCGGGCCCGTCTACATCCGGGATGTGGTCACACCGTACACCCCGGCACGTTCGCTCCGCTCGTCAACAGCCAACCGACTTGTGACTCCGTCACCTCGAGCTAATCACTCTACATCAGACTGTTTGCTGTCCTGGCTCCTGATTGGTGGAACGAGCTCCCCACTGACATCAGGAGAGCAGAAAGTCTCTACATCTTCCGCACCTTTAGACTATATCTGGATTAAACACAGACTTGCACTTGAATGGCTCTTATTATGGTACTTTTGTAGTTTGACTATGATGAGGTAATGTTACTTTCTGTATTCTTGTTGTTCTTAGTTTGTACTCTAGGTTGAAATGCACTTATTGTAAGTCGCTCTGGATAAAAGCGTCTGCTAATGTAATGTAATATATTATACAGTTGTTATATACTGTGTTTTTCACTGGGCAACGTTGTAATGGTAACGTCACCGTTGTCATGGTAATGTCACAGTATTCATCCACCATGAAGAACTAACCACTAGTTTAAGCACTTTATACTTACTTGGTAACGTCACACTACACCAATGTCATGGTAACATCACACAACACTGTTACAAACCCCTCCCCTGCCCTGCTTTTGGTAAAGCAGATCACACCTCCATTCTGCTGACGAGAGTGTGGCGACTCTCCAGGACTGTTTTGACACCACTGACTGGCTGATGTTTCGAAGCAGCAGATGGGGATATTAATGAGTACGCAGACACTGTTTCCAGTTACATCCAGTACTGCATTGAGGACATCGTCCCGAGAAGGCTGTCGGTGTTTCTTATCAGAAGCCCTGGGTTGATGCTGCAGTCCGGACCCACCTTAGAGCCCGGTCGGCTGCCTTTAACTCCAGGGATCCTGATGAGTACAGGAAGTCCAGATACAACCTTTTGAAGGCCATCAAATCTGCAAAGAGGACATACAGAAGCAAGGTGGAGTCCAGCTACCATGGCTCCGACCCCAGACACATGTGGAGTGGATTAAGAGCCAAATCAGACTACAAGGGGAGGGGCTGCAGTGAGACCCAGTCCTCTGTCCTTCTTCCAGACGAGCTAAATGAACAGTTGATCAGACTCTCCATCTGCACTATCTGCACTTTTTTAACTACTGCCTTTAATGTCTTTTTGAATCTTTTTTTATTTATCTAGTTTAATGTATATTGTGTATATATGAGAGAGCAAAGTGGAACCGGAGACAAATTCCATGTATGTGAAAACTTTCATGGCCATTAAAGCTGATTCTGATTCTGATGCTTTTTACGCTCGTTTTGAGAGGGTCAGTGACCCCCCTGCAGCGGAGCTACCTGAAAGCCCATCCAGTGGTGTGCCTACTATAACTGTAGCCGAGGTGAAGCGCTGCTTCAATAAGATCAACCCTCGCAAGGCACCTGGCCCGGATGGCATATCAGGTAGGGCCCTCAGGGGTTGCGCTTGACCAGCTAGCGGGGTCTTCAGCGACATCTTCAACCTCTCCCTCAGCCTGTCTGTACTCCCTACATGCTTCAAACGGACCACCATCGTCCCTGTGCCCAAGAACACCAAGGTCACCTGCTTGAATGACTACCGCCCGGTAGCACTGACCTCGGTGATCATGAAGTGCTTTGAGCGGCTAGTCAAATCCTTCACCTGCTCCTTGCTGCCTCCCACCCTGGACCCTATGCAGTTTCCATACCGGTCCAACAGGTCTACAGACGATGCCATAGCCCTGACCACGCACACCGCCCTCACCCACCCGGACAAAGGGAATACATATGTGAGGATGCTGTTCATTGACTACAGTTCAGCATTCAATACCATCATCCCCTCCAGACTCGTCTCGAAGCTCGTAGAACTGGGACCAAGCACCTCCCTATGCAAATGGGTCTTCGACTTCCTGACAGGGAGGCCACAGGTGGTGAGAATTGGTGACCGCACCTCATCTATAGTAATCACCAACACAGGTGCCCTGGTGGGTACCTGTGCTCGGCCCCCTCCTGTTCTGTTTTCGCAAATTTCCCCTTGGGGATTAATAAAGTACTATTCTATTCTATTCTCCTTGTTCACACATGACTGTGTAGCTACGCCCAGCTCCAGCCTCATTGTACAGTTTGCTGATGATACAACCATTGTGGGCCTCATCACTGGCAATGATGAGTCAGTCTACAGAGAGGAGGTTGCTACCCTGACTACATGGTGTCAGGACAATAGCCTCTCTCTCAACATCAGCAAGACAAAGGAGATGATTGTGGACTTTAGGAGGCAGCAGGTGGAGGAGCACGCACCCCTGCAGATCAACGGCTCTGCAGTGGAGATGATCAGCTGCTTCAGGTTCCTCGGGTCAACATCAGTAACGACTCACCTGGTCTGCTCACACAGACAAAGGTGGTCAAAGCGCCCGGAAGCGCCTCTTCTTCCTGAGGAGACTGAAGAAGTTTGGCATGGACTCAGTCATCCTCACCAGTTTCTACAGATGCACCAAGAAAGCATCCTGACTGGGTGCATCACCGTGGTGCAGGAGCTGCACAGCCAAGGACCGCCAGGCCCATGGTGTGGTCAGGACCGCCAGGCCCCTCGTAGTGTGGTCAGGACCGCAAGGCCCTCGTGGTGTGGTCAGGACCGCAAGGCCCACGTAGTGTGGTCAGGACCGCCAGGCCCTCGTAGTGTGGTCAGGACCGCAAGGCCCCACGTGGTGTGGTCAGGACCGCCAGGCCCTCGTAGTGTGGTCAGGACCGCAAGGCCCTCGTGGTGTGGTCAGGACCGCAAGGCCCCGTAGTGTGGTCAGGGCTGGAGTTCATCATCGATAGGGAGCTCCCAGCCCTGCAGGAGACATACCGCACACGATGCCTCAGGAAGACTAGCAGGATCCTAAAGGACTGCCACCATCCGGCCTTCAGACTGTTCACCCCGCTGACTCAGGAAGGCGCTACCGTCGTCTCCGGTCTCGCACACAAAGACTGGAGAACAGTTTCTTCCCCGAGAGCCATCAGGCTGCTAAATGGACCTTGACACACTATCGTCACTTTTGCACTCGTCACTTACAGACACTGTCACTTTCAATCACTGTCATTTACAGACACTGTCACTTTCAATCACTGTAAGCGACAATGTATGAAAGTGACAGACACTGTCACTTTCAATCACTGTCACTTTCATACATTGTCACTTACAGACACTGTCACTTTCAATCACTGTCACTTTCATACACCGTCACTTTCAATCACTGTCACTTTCATACACCGTCACTTTCAATCACTGCTTGTAATTACACTTGCACGGCAAGTACATATTTATCAGAATTATTGCACTAGAAATATCTTGTCAGTCAAAAAACAAGCATAGATTGTCTTAATTTAAGATATTTTATCTTACTTGGATTTTATTTTTTGCAGTGTAAATAATAAATGCAAACAATACAGGACTGGTATATTCCTAATACGTTATATTTCCATTTGCAGCACAATAGTCCGTACATTTAACAGTAACAACATTTATTGTTAAAGAGTAATACATGCAAAAACTACGGAATTAATTGTTGTTCATATTTCGGTATATTTCCGTTATCAGTACAATGTTTAGTGCAATTAAAAGTTATAAACTGTATTTTGTACAAACAATGAATGTGTAAATTACAAGGCTGGCTGTTACTTTCATAAAACGTTATAGCTCAGTTGTGTAAAATAACATATCGCCACTCTTCATCACTGAGAGAAGCCCCGCCCCATTCCACGGCCCGGCTTAATGTGTGTGTGTGCAGCGAAACAAACTTTTCACAGTCCTTTTGGCAAGGCGTCGCCTCATTGGCGGATGAAACGTGAATCTTGGGCGCGACATTTGTGCCCTGGCCGATGACATTGTTTCTTATTTCACGTGACTGAACTCGGCCAATCAGAGACTGTAATGATTCCCTCAGCCAGAGAGCTGAGTCTGCTGTTAGCTGTTAGCTGGATGCTCCGTGAGTCATGCGCTGTTTAGTTTCCCCTGTCTGTTGTTCCAAAGTCCTGGGACTGAAACTCTCTGGACTACACGGGTGAGGATCTACAGAGCTCCAGACACGTGGAAGAAGCATGAATCCTGCCGCAGTTATCTAGCTAACAGCATGAAGCTAACCAGCTAACAGCATGAAGCTAACGAGCTAAGAGCATGAAGCTAACAAGCTAAGAGCATGAAGCTAACCAGCTAACAGCATGAAGCTAACCAGCTAACAGCATGAAGCTAACGAGCTAAGAGCATGAAGCTAACGAGCTAAGAGCATGAAGCTAACAGCATGAAGCTAACGAGCTAACAGCATGAAGCTAACTGGAGAGAAGAGCAGCAGCAGGAGACCGAACTGCATCGAAAACACAACAAAGAAGTTCTGAAAAACAGACACATCCCCCCCAGAATAAAGAAACAGGTCACAGACATGACGACTTTAACCAGAGTTATGGAGAAGTTTGACCACTCTAAGTTGGTGAAAGTGAGCTGAGGCGCGTGCCTGCAGCGGAGCTCACGTGTGTGCTGGTGAGATGCTCACCGTGTGTGTCCGTGTTCTCAGCTGCGCTCCAACCACGACGTCATGATGTGAGTCTAGAGCCGCAGTGACAGACGGACTGTGAGGCGGAGCCAGGTTGGGTCAAACCATCCTGATATGTTGTATTTATTTTAGGATAATTTAATTAAATTGCCTACTTAATATAAAATTCAGTTTATGAACTTACACTTGTGTTTTATTGAATATTGATTAAATAACTATTTTTTAAAGGATTTTTTAATGGATACTAATTTTAATAGATTTTTTTTAAAGCTGCTCTAGAGGGCTTCGAGGTCGCATCACGGGGTGTTTTTCTCCTTTTTTGATATGTGAATGTTATTTGATTAAAGTGTCTTTTCAGCAATACGCTCTTGATATTGGATCTCCTTGATGTGACCGTCTTGTTGTCACGTGTCTGTTACTTGTTCCCGGCTGGTAGTGTTGTGAGTCGCAGCGACCTGTAGCGGCCAGCAGAGGGCGCCGCAGGCCGCTGAGGGGACTGTCTCTGGGCCGAACCGGTTGGCTCGAGCTTATTGTCCCCGTGGATTTGGACCCAAACGTTCTTCAGGTTTCATCCCGGTGGCTCCACTGATCACTCACACTCCACGGTGACTCAGATGGAAGGCAGCATTTTATAAAAGACGTTCTTCTGAAAGTATACCTTTCTGATTCAAGACCAGAGATATGCTAATGTTTAATGTCTCGGGACGCGTTGCCTCTGCATGTTGATGCTCTGCAGCCCACACACACACACACACACACACACACACACACACACACACGTCAACGAGAGCATCTTCAGGACGTCGCGGTGCTTGGTCAAACGTCTGAGTCTGCAGGAATGTTGGTGAATATTTCTTCCCCTTCAGGGTCTCTGTCAGTGTTTTTTATGTTAGTGGTTCATAAATCTCAGTCGGCTCAAAAAAGTGTTTAATTTCTGAAGAGTTATAACAACAAAGACCCCGTTAAACTTATTTGTATCACTTTTACACGTCTCGCTCTCTGTGTTTGTGTGTGTTTTGTTCACGTGTCCTTCTTGATGCGACCACTGGAGGGCGACCTTGAACAACAAACACACAGAGGACTGGTCTGGAGGGTTGATGGAGGTTCTGGTCTATGGTCTTTGTTCTGGGGTTCTGGGTTGGGACCGTGGTTTATTTTGAGTCGTCTCGGGGTCGTTGTGTTTGGACTTGTGAGTAGTGATGTTGGGGGCATGTTTACTCATTGAACGCTTCTTGGTGTGTAGACTGGTTTAGGGTTGGGGGGCTCTGATGGGGGTCAGTCTTTGGTTGGCCGTGAGTCACCGTTGGTCAGTTGCTCTCCGGTCGTGGAGGGCAGCCCCGGTGACGGGTCCATATCGCTGCTCACCCATTGGTCGCTGGGGTTCCTTTGATGTCTCGGTCGTGTCCTCGGCATGCTCCTCCACACAGGTTGGCTTGAATCTCATTCCGACCATCGTTTCCTCTCCCGTTGACGTCCCACAGTGGCCATTTTGTTTAAGCTCCGCCCTCAATCAGCTAATCCAAATATCTGTATTTATTTCTGCAAGCGAGGCCACGGGCTGAAGCTCTTCTGTTCTCTTTGACTCTATGTTTAAACGTTAGCAGCGTCTCTAACCCCGGATCACTCCCCTGAGGGTGACCTGAGCTCCAGATGTTTATACGACTATCTTTTGTAATCAGATCTATTTTGGTGACGGAGCGTGTAGATATGTGCATGTCTTTAATACTCATCGGGTCACGTGACAATCTTTTACAGAAATGTTGAAATCACTCTGCAAAATATCTAGTTGTAAATAAATGTCTTCTTTTTTTATGCCGCTTAGTGTCTTATTGATGACTCATCACATCCTGCACAGGTCACAGGTCACAGGTCACAGGTCACAATCACTCACTCTCCTGTCTCATGTCAGATTAGTTTAAGATTAAATAAAGCAGCCGAAATTATCTCTGCGACAATCTCTTCCAGCTCATTTCATAGTGGCCCTTCAAAATAAAGTTCCAGCTCATTTCATAGTGTCCTTCAAAATAGAGTTTCAGTTAATTTAATTGTTTCTCTTCAAAATAAAGCTCATTTCATAGTGTCCCTTCAAAATAAAGTTAAAGCTAATTTCATCTTGTCCCTTCAAAATAAAGTTTCAGCTCATTACATTGTTTCTCTTCAAAATAAAGTTCCAGCTCATTTCAGTGTCCTTTCAAAATAAAGTTTCAGTTCATTTAATTGTTTCTCTTCAAAATAAAGCTCATTTCATAGTGTCCCTTCAAAATAAAGCTCCAGCTCATTTCAGTGCCCCTTCAAAATAAAGTTCCAGCTCATTTCATCGTTTCTCTTCAAAATAAAGTTCCAGCTCATTTCATTGTTTCTCTTCAAAATAAAGTTCCAGCTCATTTCATAGTGTCCCTTCAAAATAAAGTTACAGCTAATTTCATCTTGTCCCTTCAAAATAAAGTTCCAGCTCATTTCATCGTGTCCCTTCAAAATAAATGTATCTTCGCAGGAAACTGAACTTCAACCTCCGACGTAGATTTATTTAGTTTGTACTTTCCTCAAACAAACTTAGGAACAGATCATGTTTAAGTTAGTTAATGTTAAATACTACATGTGTTACATAACTGGCCTTATAACTTATGGATGTAGATGTGTGGACGTACATACCTGTGTATTAAAACATGACATCTGTTTCACCTATTTACCATTAAGTGTAAATGCTGAATTAAGGACCATTAAGTCACTGGAATCGTTTTATTTGAATCGCACTTCACACACTTCATCTGTGAATGCATTCAGGAACCAACTAGCTGGTTGCCGTGTCGTGTGCAGGGTAACGCTATCCGTAAAGGCGGGAGCGGATCCCGGGAACCGTCCAGGCTGAAGTTGAGCGAGTCGGGCTGAGCGAGTCGTGTTGGTTGATGTGAAGGTTCAGGTTGTCCTTGATGTTTACAAAATGACTCTTTAAACCTTCATATTTCGAGAACACGTTGTTCATGAATGGCTCCTTCACACAAGGACTATAACAGTAGGATCGCGGATTAAAATTCTTTTCATGTCTTTTACAATTCTTTACATTGTTTTCTATATAACATGTGGTCATATCTTCATAACATGTGTGCAAGGCAATATGGATTGTAATTAATCCGAGTGGTGCTGGTCAGGTGAGCCCTGTAGGCCTCCAGCATGCGGTCCAGGTCCCGTGAGTACACGTTGATGGCGGCTCCGATGATGTGGGCGGAGTCCATGGTTCTGATGCGGGTCTGAGAGTTCAGCCGAGCCTCGTGGATCAGCATCTGGACGTGGAAGGAGGCTCCATTGACCCAGATCTTGAACCCCCGGCTCCCCATCTGCCCGTCGTCCAGCAGCGAGTTCTTGAGCACCGTGAGATGGTTGCTCAGCTGCGTCTCCAGCCTCTGGATTTCCATCTGGAGCCGGCGCTGGTCATTCATGTACATTTCATGGCGCTTCACGTACTCCGTCATCGTGTCCCGGACGCCTGAAGCTTTCTCTTCGCCAAACACTCGGCGGAACAAGTTGGCGGAATCGTCAGTCGCTCCAGTGGAGCTCATCAGGATGATCTCAAAGATCATGGAGAGCACCAGCGCTCCCAGTCCAACAGCGTTGGGGAACAAAGTCATGGAACCCAAACCGGAGCCCAACCGGTCCAGGAATCCCGGCACCTTGTTGATCAGTTCGTTGGAGTAGCTCCGCAGCACGGCGTTGAGTCCAGCCCAGAATACTTCAGCAGAGACGGATCTATGCCGACATCTGGCAGGAGGCACGGCTGCTCTAAAGCAAATTCATAAAGCCTCAGAGCCATGTCGTCATACTGATACTCGGACCATAAGTAGGAACAGCTGGGTTGGGAGCTGACAGAGGGTTTGGAGCCCATGTTTCTCCTCAAGTGTAAATGTACCAACAGGCTGAACACGGTGATAAAATGATCAAGTCCAAGTCCCAAAGCAATGAAATGAAATCCAGGCAGCTCCCTCACTTGTAACCAGGGCGACAACACCATCAACCAACCAGGCCTCTGGAAAGTCAGGCATATTTGTTGACTTTTCTCAAATGTCCCAATGTGTCCAAGGTCCAGAAGTCTTGAGCTGAATGTAAATATTTAGCTGAACATAAGCCAGAAAACCCCGATTCAGAAATGTGGAAAAGGGGAAAAAACAACAGGGAGGGATCTGATCTGTCTACCAGGAGGGCCAGAAAGGAGTCTTTGGTTTGAGTCAAGACTCTGAGGATAAGGACATAGGAGTCTTTGGTTGGAGTCAAGACTGAGGATAAGGACCTAGGAGTCTTTGGTTGGAGTCAAGACTCTGAGGATAAGGACCTAGGAGTCTTTGGTTGGAGTCAAGACTCTGAGGATAAGGACATAGGAGTCTTTGGTTGGAGTCAAGACTCTGAGGATAAGGACATAGGAGTCTTTGGTTGGAGTCAAGACTCTGAGGATAAAGACATAGGATTCTTTGGTTGGAGTCAAGACTGAGGATAAGGACATAGAAGTCTTTGGTTGGAGTCAAGACTCTGAGGATAAGGACATAGGAGTCTTTGGTTGGAGTCAAGACTCTGGGATACAGACCTATAAGTCTTTAGTTGGAGGCCAGGTATATCAAAGCTGTTCATAGGAAGTCAACTGCTTTTCTCACCAAAGATATGATTACAACTTCCCAAATTAAATAACAAGCAATGATCCAATAGGGTCAGCGTAGATATAAGAAATGGTTGACAACAGTCACACAAGGGGCCTTTGGAACCATTTCTGGTTATGGGACCAGTAATCTGAGTTTGGTGCTAGGATCAATACCAATGAAGCAAACCAGTTCCAGGTTGGATGGATCGTCTCTTCTGGACTCAGCTAGGACCAAAACATCAGCATCCAATAAACTCTGTGACTTCTAAAGACTCAAGAACAGAAGGAGTCTCGGTCCTGGACCGGGAACCGAAGAAGTCTCGGGACGGGGGGAAATGGGGCCGCTGACGGGACAGGGGGGGGGGAGAACTGGGGCCGCTGGCGGACGGGAATATAACAGTGCCGTTTGACGTTACCATGACAACGGCGCCGAGTGACGTTACAATGACAATGGTGCCGTTACCATGACAACTGTGTGTGTGTTTGTTTTAGTGTGATGGACCCAAACACGAGGGCGTTACATGTTCAGATGTGTGGGATGTCCTCAACAAGTATAACGTGGTTAAACTAGTGGTTAGTTCTTCATGGTGGATGATGACTGCTCTGTGTGCTGGTCTGTGTATTTGTCCGTGTGCTGGTCTGGGTCCTGGTCTGGGTCCTGGTCTGGGTCCTGGTCTCCACGAATGTTCTCCTCAGGTGCGTTTCAGGTCAACTGATTGGTCTGGTGCTCTGCCACTAGTTCTGTAACTACATGGGCTTCCTGTTACCATGACAATGGTGCCGATACCATGACTAACATTAATGTGTAATCAGTGTGCTTATGCCAAGACGTTGTCGGACACCGTCATTTTCTCTGGCCCTCTCCCAAATGTGCAAACTGACGAATGATATAGCCGTATGTCGTCTTTCAACCGCTGGCTGTGGAAGTGGTGCCCAGCGAATAAGGTGGGCTACGTAGACAACTGGAAGACTTTCTGGGGAAAACCTGATCTGATGAGGAGGGATGGCGTCCATCCCACGTTGGAAGGAGCGCGTCTCATTTCTGCGAATATGACCACGTTGATCACCGTATCCATGACAACCCGGGGTTCAGATCAGGAACCGGGAGCAGAGTTGTAGTTTAACACACTTCTCTGCTCTTCCTTTCGAGCAGTTACTCATCAAAAGTAAGCACAAGAGGAGTCGTACACAATAACCTTATACAAGTTAACACCATTATTTCAGCAGTGCAACACAACAGGACTATTAAATGTAGTCTCCTAAATACAGGGCTCTCCAGTGTCACTCATTGAGCGTGAGACTCACGCATTTCGGTCTTAACTCACGCACTCCCGCCACTTGTCCTTTAACTCCCACGTGAAGAACATCTCAAGGACTGCATTTTATGAGATTTGGAAAGATACAATGAAAAATTATCAAAAGGCAGTCAAAGAAGCAAGAGCCTCATTCTTCTCTAAGTTTATAGTGACCGTTTATCCTGATTTTGTCCATTTGTTTGGTCACATTGTCGGCGGTGACTGGGGGTTCTTTGACGCTTGTGTTGCAAAAATAAAAGAAATCCAATGCGGTCCAGGTGCAGTTCAAGTGGTTAAGTTTATTCACAAAACGGATGCTGCAACTTGGGTGTATAAAATAAATCAATAAATAAGGGTTAAGAGCACAAAAAAAGGAGCGAGGCCTATCCTCTGGCAACGTAATTAACAACAAGGTCGAAAGCTGTGTGCTCCCAGTTGGCCGCACCTCCACCAGCTCGCACTCCTACTTATTGGCTCCATGACCTGCAGAGGCGCAAACTCCCAGACAACAGAAGTAAATGCAGGCATCAAAACAACGTATAACAAATACAGAAATGGCTCCTACATTACCGGCCCCTAATTGTATTTGGTAAGCAAAACAATTACAAAATTACATAAAAATGGGAGCCTTGAAATCATCATTACATTACATTACATGTCATGTCATTTAGCAGACGCTTTTATCGAAAGCGACTTACAATAAGTGCTTTTCTATGTATCAAAATGTGTTAAAGACAAAATAAAGTGTACTAGACCATTGTCATCTTGAGTTCTCAAGCATCGTCTTCATCACCTTCTAGTATTAAGCAGAGCTTTGTGATGGGTCTTTTTAGGGTGCTGCTTTGGGTCTTGATGCTCACAGTTCGCACAAGTCCTTTCTGGTCAGGGAAAACTTCAGTTATTCTTCCTACAACCCAGGAGCCTCTTGGTGCAGTTGGATCCACCACTAAGGCAACATCTCCACACTGGAAGTTCCTTCTCTTGGTGTTCCACTTCTGGCGCTCTTGGAGTAGTGGTAAATATTCCAGTGTCCAACGTCTCCAGAAGAGGTTGGCCAAGTACTGAATCTGCCTCCAGCGTCGTCTGGCGTAAAGGTCAGTCTTATCAAATGTACCTGGTGGGAGAGTTGGCTCTGCCTTGAGCAGCAAGAGATCATTTGGTGAGAGGATGCAAGTCTTGAGGGTCAGTGGTGACTGTTGTGAGGGGCCGACTGTTCAAGATTGCTTCTACTTCAATACAGTCTGGAGTCCTCCTCATCGAGGCTCTGCTGTTTGAGAACAGAACAGAGGACTTGTCTGATTGATCTTATCAGCCTTTCCCATATGCCTCCATGATGGGATGCGCCTGGTGGGTTGAATGTCCACTCTATGCCTTGTTCTCTGAGGTTTTTGTATCTTTTCCTGGTTTGCTGTGGTCAATGCTCTCTGCAGTTCTTTCTTTGCACCAACATAGTTGGTTCCATTGTCTGGCGTATGCGTTTCATTTGGCCCCTCCTACAAATGAAACGTCTCAGAGCATTGATACAAGAACTTGTATCCAAGGAGCTAGCCACTTCAATGTGAACTGCCCTGCTGGTCATGCAAGTGAATAACACCCCTATCTCTTCACCAGTGTTCTTCCTCTCTTTACTTGAAAGGACCGAAATAGTCCACTCGTGTTGGTAAACGGAGGTAAATCAGGTTGAAGTCTTTCCTTTGGCAAGTCGGACATTTGTTGCCCTCTGGCACAATTTATGTATATCCTTTGCTGATCGTGTCAGTCATGAATGAGGTGTATTCTTGCGTTGAACGACTGATTCCCACTGAATTTCCTTTTCAGGCTTTGGAGCCGTTGCTCTGCAAGGCTACGGTTATTAGGCAATGTAGCATGTTCCTTTCTAAATGGTAAGTTGAGACTGTAGTGTCCATCCACAATTTTGGCAGATTCATCTGCGATTTTCAGAAACTTTTTGTCTTCAATGGATATTTCCTTCACCTCTTCGCACAAATTCTCACTGAAGTCAGTATTGTACTGAGCAATCAGCATCTCCTGTAGGTTATGTACTGAAATGCGGTTGACTGTATGAGACTGAATTTCATTGTTAGATCCTGTCCCTACTGGGCCATTCACTACCCAACCAAGAAGTGTTTTCATTGCATATGGGCCGTCTCCTTCGTTGTTTATGACTTGCCAGGGCTCTATTGCTTTGGGTGCATTTGTGCCTATCAGCAAGTCAATGCCTGCATCAATAGTGGAAATGTTGACATCTTTAAGATAAGGCCACCTTGATAGAGACTTCTGGTTGGGTATGTTACTCTTTGTTACAGGAATCTTTGTTTGTGTGTACGTCTCTGGCAGAGTTATGTACTCGTTGTCGTGAAGTCCACTTACTTCCAGTCCAGTGATGATATTAGTAGACATAGTTTTCTCCTGGCCCATTGTGCGCAGCATGATGCTTGTTCTTTTCCCTTGTACATTTGCATATGGGCCGTCTCCTTCGTTGTTTATGACTTGCCAGGGCTCTATTGCTTTGGGTGCATTTGTGCCTATCAGCAAGTCAATGCCTGCATCAATAGTGGAAATGTTGACATCTTTAAGATAAGGCCACCTTGATAGAGACTTCTGGTTGGGTATGTTACTCTTTGTTACAGGAATCTTTGTTTGTGTGTACGTCTCTGGCAGAGTTATGTACTCGTTGTCGTGAAGTCCACTTACTTCCAGTCCAGTGATGATATTAGTAGACATAGTTTACTCTTGGCCCATTGTGCGCAGCATGATGCTTGTTCTTTTCCCTTGTATATTTAATTGCCGCATTAATCCATTAGTACAAAAGGTGGCAGAGCTGCCTGGGTCAAGAAACGCATATGTTTGTATAACTGTGCTGCTCTTGTTTGATTTTACCTTTACGGGTACGATGGACATCAGACACTGTTCCTCACCGGCCCCAGTTCGACTGCATGTTTCCAGGGACACAAGGCCTGTGTTCTGCACCCTGTTGGGTTCTTTGGCTGCTGCCTCCTTACTTGTTTCCAGTTTTTATGCTCCTTTGTTCTGCTCCACTTGTCCTATGTGCAGTACCGTAGGATGCGCCCTCTTGCAAATGGTGCACGACCGACGCTGGTTGCAGTCCTTGCTCATATGACCTGTTAAGAGACATGCAAAACAGATACCTCTTTCTTTCAAGAACGTTATCTTGTCAGTGTGACGTTTCTTTTTAAACCAAGCACAGCTTGCCAGTAGATGTTCTCCTGAGCAAAACAGACAGAATGGCCTATGTTGGACTGGTGGTGCGCTATTCTTCTGTTTGGGATAAGTGGGGATAACATCAATGGTTGCTGCATTGGTTGTGAAGCCCTTGTCACTGAATTTGGATTTCGCGGAACTTGAGTGTATGGGCCTTAGACCTTGTGCTTTTGGTGAGGATCTTGTATATCACCAAAGACAGGGTCCATCAAGATTTTGACTTGTCTTTCGATAAACTCAACTAAGGTTCAATGTGGCTCTGCAGTTTGTAGTTTCCTGAAACTTGCACACTTCAACTCTCCATCCCCCTCTCTCAACTGGTAGGGCAATTTGCTGACTAATAATTTCAAATTAGAAGCCAGATTTAATTCATCCATGTAGGCAATTTCATTCATACCATTCAAACAACCTGAGGTACAGAGCGTATGATTTCAGGGTTTGGGAATCCTCAGATCGAATGGAGGGCCATGTCAATGCCTTTTAATGTATGCATTGGAGACTTGATATTCATTTCGAAGTGCTCTTGGAGCAATTCTTGGGCCCTTGCAAAACCTATATCTGCATCTAGAAGAGACAAGTCTTAACCAGCTCTCTGGCCTGACCAGATGTATATTGCTCCAGATAGTACAATTTGTCCTTTGCATGCTCAATTTTGCTCTCTATCATATGTTCAAATGAACTAATAAATGATCTATAGTCAACTGGATCATTAGAAAATACCTTCATCTCCTTTCGTGCAAAAATGATTTGTCCTGTTGCTTTATCAAAGATGCTGTGATTTCGTTTTGCCTCTGCAGAATGTCATAGAGATGAACAGCGTCTTGTTCTCCAGGAGAGGCCCTAGTTGCATCACCTTGAGACCGTCGCCCTGAGTGTGGCTGTGATGGACCCTGGGGGTGCAGAGTGGGTTGAGAGGACCTACTAAGGCGTGAAGGCTACTGAGTATGGATAAGGGCGCGGGGCTGGGGTTGTCGTTGACTTGGCTGGGCAGAGGATCTGTACAAAGATGGGTCTGCCCAGATGGGGTCAGCACAGAT
>JAYMGU010000880.1:0-21000 GCA_036178185.1 Liparis tanakae | reverse complement strand
ATTATGATAATTTTCTCATAATATTTCACTCTAACCTCACCTTCTCAAACCCTTATACGCACCCTATTAATTTGAGCCGCCTACCGCTCTTCTAAAAATAGTTAACCTCTTACCCCCCTTTTCCCCCCTCCCCTTTCCTCATGTCTCTTCTCCCCCTGGCCTGCATGTCAACGTGTGTGTGTGTTTGTGTGTGTGTGAATATGCATATTAAAGCATTTATTGGTGCATATGTGTGTACACACACACCTAATACACTCAAGAACAAGCCCCAATCAACATTTTATCCAAAAAAAACATTCATTTAGGCAGAAAAACGCTTTAAAAATCACTTCCGGGTTAGGCCACGCCCACTACGCACATTTTAGACGCAAATTACCCAGCAGCATCACCAAAAGTCAATTTCTAAAATAAACACTGACTTTTAACCAACAAAACAACAATTCAATTACTCCACAACAATATATGTATCTAATTAGACACTTTTGACAATGTTTTAGACACCCTAATGGATCTTTTAATCCGGTTTTACACAGACCATCACGGAGGCCTGTGTCACGGAGATGGGGTCAAGGTCAATTATGACACAAAGGCCACTCTCGCTGAGGCTTCTTCTATGGTGAGTTGCTTTTAAAACAATTGCCTCTATTTTATATGCATTTGAATGTAAAACTGTAACAAAGTTATTTAATTCATATGCATTTAAATAGGAAACCCCTAATTTAATAGGGTTTCTTAAAATAGGTTACACAGGAATACCAGTCTTGGGGTTGTGCGGTGTATGGAACACAAGGACTGGTTCAAAACAGGCTAGCTTTTAGCATCGGCACCCCAAGGGGGGACCAGGTGGGCATTGCTCTGTCGAGGCCTGTCCTGATCTCCCCTCTTCATGAGGTCTTTGGGTGGGCACCACACAGTGGGGCCATAATTCCTGAACTCCTCAGGGGCACACCGTTGTTAAAACTCACGCTAGCTTACCGTACTTATCTTGTTTTAATTTAAAACATTTTATTTAAAAGACCCAATATTTAACGATTCAACTCCAACTAAATCTTTATTTTCAAATTCAAACAATCTAAAATAGAAAACAATAACTTAGACAGTTCCACCTGAATAAACTAGAACAATGACGTCAAATACTTTATTCAGTGACCCTTTCAGACTTTTTATTAGGTTACATAATTCCAGGACTAGTACACCCTGGGAGGGCCGCCTCAGGTGAGAGTGTCTAGTGAAGGGCCGAAACACTCGATGATCTTGAGATCCACTACTGATGACTTGTTCCTTTTAGAAGGTCTGAAAAGAAACAGGGTTACTTTTAAATTATTAATACTGGACCTCATTAAAAGATCAATGTTACACTTACCTTGAAAATCAATTTCTGAAAATTAGTCATTATTCAAACAATAATACGATGTTACATCAATACAAATGGTCACTTACCTTCAACGATAACTCTTTATCTGGACATTATTTAAGTATCAATACAATACTACATTAAGACACAGACACTCACCTTCAACTTACCTTCAGTTTATCCTTCCACTTGAAATTAAACCCCTCCTACCTCCCATCGCCATCCCTTATGGAGTGACGGGCAGGTATGCAGAACTGCCCTAGCCGGGTGAGGAAGAGTTCTCGGTGTAGCCACATCCCCTCTTCTAGTTCTGCTTCCTGTCCTGTTGCACCTAGCCCTCTATTAACTAAGCAGCAACTTCAAACAATTTAGCACAAATGTTCACCATTCAATCTAACTCCTCCTACCTCCCGACACTACCTAACCCTAACCTAATCCTAACCTCTAACCCTAACCCTAACCCTAACCCTAACCTTAACCTTTACCCTAACCTTAACCTTTACCCTAACCTTAACCCTAACCTTTACTCTAACCTTAACCTTTACCCTAAACCTAACCTTTACCCTAACCTTAACCTTTACCCTAACCTTAACCTTTACCCTAACCCTAACCTTAACCTTTACCCTAACCTTAACCTTTACCCTAAACCTAACCTTAACCTTTACCCTAACCTTAACCTTTACTCTAAACCTTAACCTTTACCCTAACCCTAACCTTAACCCTAAACCTTTGACCCTAATCCTAACCCTAACCCCAACCTCTTACTTCAACCTTTACCTTAACCACGTCTGTACAGATTAAGTTCTGAGGACCTCTTCAACACTATACCTACCTCTAACCCTAACCCTTTAACCCTAAATCCCTTACCTTTACTTTAACCACGTCTGTACAGATTAAGTTCTGAGGACCTTTTCAACACTATCCCTATCTCTAACCCTTATCCTAACCCTTACCCATGTGGTCTTCATCCCTTATTCAAATCTTAACCTTAACCTTTACCCTAACCTTAACCTTTACCCTAACCTCAACCTTAACCTTTACCCGAACCTTAACCTTTACCCTAACCTTAACCATTACCCTAACCTCAACCGTAACCTTTACCCTAAACCTAACCTTAACCCTAAACCCTAACCCTAACTTGCCTTGGACCTGACCCTGACCTCAAGCCTGACCTCAACCATTCCTCCACATATAATCATCTTAACCCTGGCCTTGACCCTAACCCTGACCTCAACCAATTTGCAAACCCTTCCTCTTATTTATTTTTCCTCCCTCCCTCCCCTCCCCTCCCCTCCCCATCCCGGGTGAAAGATCTACGTCGCGGTATTACTAAATAGCATTCGCGGCCAGTGCATTTCCTTGAGTCTCCATTCAACTGCCAAGCCGTCGGGCGAACGCGGGGAGACTCATGAGTATATTCATTCACCTAACCAGCCAGTGCCATCGGAATCTTAGGTGCCTCTTAACATGACAAGTGATCTGAAACCCACCCTCAATTGCCCCCCTCGTTGAGAGGGTTCTCGGTGTAGCCACATCCCCTCTCTCAGCGACCCCTGGCCAACCGGGCTCTGGGTGAGTTCTCGGTGTATCCACACCCCCTCCTCAGTTCCTGGACCCTTCCCTAGAATTAGGAGGGTTCTTGGTGTAACCGCACCTCCCCTCTCAGGTACAATCCCCCATTATACCCCAACATAAGATGAGGAGACGATTCGGTGGGCTTGAGAACAGGGCCTCTAGCAAATCCAGGCGCTTCTCGTCAAGTCTAATTATCTTAGAATTCTTAAAATTGTAATGTAATTAAATATTTCCTTATTTACTAATTATGATAATTTTCTCATAATATTTCACTCTAACCTCACCTTCTCAAACCCTTATACGCACCCTATTAATTTGAGCCGCCTACCGCTCTTCTAAAAATAGTTAACCTCTTACCCCCCTTTTCCCCCCTCCCCTTTCCTCATGTCTCTTCTCCCCCTGGCCTGCATGTCAACGTGTGTGTGTGTTTGTGTGTGTGTGAATATGCATATTAAAGCATTTATTGGTGCATATGTGTGTACACACACACCTAATACACTCAAGAACAAGCCCCAATCAACATTTTATCCAAAAAAAACATTCATTTAGGCAGAAAAACGCTTTAAAAATCACTTCCGGGTTAGGCCACGCCCACTACGCACATTTTAGACGCAAATTACCCAGCAGCATCACCAAAAGTCAATTTCTAAAATAAACACTGACTTTTAACCAACAAAACAACAATTCAATTACTCCACAACAATATATGTATCTAATTAGACACTTTTGACAATGTTTTAGACACCCTAATGGATCTTTTAATCCGGTTTTACACAGACCATCACGGAGGCCGCTGTCACCGGAGATGGGGTCAAGGTCAATTATGACACAAAAGGCCACTCTCCGCTGAGGCTTCTTCTATGGTGAGTTGCTTTTAAAACAATTGCCTCTATTTTATATGCATTTGAATGTAAAACTGTAACAAAGTTATTTAATTCATATGCATTTAAATAGGAAACCCCTAATTTAATAGGGTTTCTTAAAATAGGTTACACAGGAATACCAGTCTTGGGGTTGTGCGGTGTATGGAACACAAGGACTGGTTCAAAACAGGCTAGCTTTTAGCATCGGCACCCCAAGGGGGGACCAGGTGGGCATTGCTCTGTCGAGGCCTGTCCTGATCTCCCCTCTTCATGAAATGGTCTTTGGGTGGGCACCACACAGTGGGGCCATAATTCCTGAACTCCTCAGGGGCACACCGTTGTTAAAACTCACGCTAGCTTACCGTACTTATCTTGTTTTAATTTAAAACATTTTATTTAAAAGACCCAATATTTAACGATTCAACTCCAACTAAATCTTTATTTTCAAATTCAAACAATCTAAAATAGAAAACAATAACTTAGACAGTTCCACCTGAATAAACTAGAACAATGACGTCAAATACTTTATTCAGTGACCCTTTCAGACTTTTTTATTAGGTTACATAATTCCAGGACTAGTACACCCTGGGAGGGCCGCCTCAGGTGAGAGTGTCTAGTGAAGGGCGGAAACACTCGATGATCTTGAGATCCACTACTGATGACTTGTTCCTTTTAGAAGGTCTGAAAAGAAACAGGGTTACTTTTAAATTATTAATACTGGACCTCATTAAAAGATCAATGTTACACTTACCTTGAAAATCAATTTCTGAAAATTAGTCATTATTCAAACAATAATACGATGTTACATCAATACAAATGGTCACTTACCTTCAACGATAACTCTTTATCTGGACATTATTTAAGTATCAATACAATACTACATTAAGACACAGACACTCACCTTCAACTTACCTTCAGTTTATCCTTCCACTTGAAATTAAACCCCCTACCTCCCATCGCCCGCTCCTTATGGAGTGACGGGCAGGTATGCAGACTTGCCTAGCCGGGTGAGGAAGAGTTCTCGGTGTAGCCACATCCCCTCTTCTAGTTCTGCTTCCTGTCCTGTTGCACCTAGCCCTCTATTAACTAAGCAGCAACTTCAAACAATTTAGCACAAATGTTCACCATTCAATCTAACTCCTCCTACCTCCCGACACTACCTAACCCTAACCTAATCCTAACCTCTAACCCTAACCCTAACCCTAACCCTAACCTTAACCTTTACCCTAACCTTAACCTTTACCCTAACCTTAACCCTAACCTTTACTCTAACCTTAACCTTTACCCTAAACCTAACCTTAACCTTTACCCTAACCTTAACCTTTACCCTAACCTTAACCTTTACCCTAACCCTAACCTTAACCTTTACCCTAACCTTAACCTTTACCCTAAACCTAACCTTAACCTTTACCCTAACCTTAACCTTTACTCTAAACCTTAACCTTTACCCTAACCCTAACCTTAACCCTAAACCTTTGACCCTAATCCTAACCCTAACCCCAACCTCTTACTTCAACCTTTACCTTAACCACGTCTGTACAGATTAAGTTCTGAGGACCTCTTCAACACTATACCTACCTCTAACCCTAACCCTTTAACCCTAAATCCCTTACCTTTACTTTAACCACGTCTGTACAGATTAAGTTCTGAGGACCTTTTCAACACTATCCCTATCTCTAACCCTTATCCTAACCCTTACCCATGTGGTCTTCATCCCTTATTCAAATCTTAACCTTAACCTTTACCCTAACCTTAACCTTTACCCTAACCTCAACCTTAACCTAACCCTAACCTTAAACTTTACCTTAACCTTTGACCCTGGCCCTAACCATAACCTTCACCCTAACCTAACCTTAACCCTAAACCCTAACCCTAACTTGCCTTGGACCTGACCCTGACCTCAAGCCTGACCTCAACCATTCCTCCACATATAATCATCTTAACCCTGGCCTTGACCCTAACCCTGACCTCAACCAATTTGCAAACCCTTCCTCTTATTTATTTTTTCCCCCTTTCCCCCCCCTCCCCCTCCCCCTCCCCCTCCCCCTCCCCCCTCCCCCATCCCGGGTGAAAGATCTACGTCGCGAGGTATTACTAAATAGCATTCGCCGGCCAGTGCATTTCCTTGAGTCTCCATTCAACTGCCAAGCCGTCGGGCGAACGCGGGGAGACTCATGAGTATATTCATTCACCTAACCAGCCAGTGCCATCGGAATCTTAGGTGCCTCTTAACATGACAAGTGATCTGAAACCCACCCTCAATTGCCCCCCCTCGTTGAGAGGGTTCTCGGTGTAACCACATCCCCTCTCTCAGCGACCCCTGGCCAACGGGCTCTGGGTGAGTTCTCGGTGTATCCACCCCTCCTCAGTTCCTGGACCCTTCCTAGAATTAGGAGGGTTCTTGGTGTAACCGCACCCCCCCTCTCAGGTACAATCCCCCATTATACCCCAACATAAGATGAGGAGACGATTCGGTGGGCTTGAGAACAGGGCCTCTAGCAAATCCAGGCGCTTCTCGTCAAGTCTAATTATCTTAGAATTCTTAAAATTGTAATGTAATTAAATATTTCCTTATTTACTAATTATGATAATTTTCTCATAATATTTCACTCTAACCTCACCTTCTCAAACCCTTATACGCACCCTATTAATTTGAGCCGCCTACCGCTCTTCTAAAATAGTTAACCTCTTACCCCCCTTTTTCCCCCCTCCCCTTTCCTCATGTCTCTTCTCCCCCTGGCCTGCATGTCAACGTGTGTGTGTGTTTGTGTGTGTGTGAATATGCATATTAAAGCATTTTTTTGGTGCATATGTGTGTACACACACACCTAATACACTCAAGAACAAGCCCCAATCAACATTTTATCCAAAAAAAACATTCATTTAGGCAGAAAAACGCTTTAAAAATCACTTCCGGGTTAGGCCACGCCCACTACGCACATTTTAGACGCAAATTACCCAGCAGCATCACCAAAAGTCAATTTCTAGAATAAACACTGACTTTTAACCAACAAAACAACAATTCAATTACTCCACAACAATATATGTATCTAATTAGACACTTTTGACAATGTTTTAGACACCCTAATGGATCTTTTAATCCGGTTTTACACAGACCATCACGGAGGCCGCTGTCACCGGAGATGGGGTCAAGGTCAATTATGACACAAAAGGCCACTCTCCGCTGAGGCTTCTTCTATGGTGAGTTGCTTTTAAAACAATTGCCTCTATTTTATATGCATTTGAATGTAAAACTGTAACAAAGTTATTTAATTCATATGCATTTAAATAGGAAACCCCTAATTTAATAGGGTTTCTTAAAATAGGTTACACAGGAATACCAGTCTTGGGGTTGTGCGGTGTATGGAACACAAGGACTGGTTCAAAACAGGCTAGCTTTTAGCATCGGCACCCCAAGGGGGGACCAGGTGGGCATTGCTCTGTCGAGGCCTGTCCTGATCTCCCCTCTTCATGAGGTCTTTGGGTGGGCACCACACAGTGGGGCCATAATTCCTGAACTCCTCAGGGGCACACCGTTGTTAAAACTCACGCTAGCTTACCGTACTTATCTTGTTTTAATTTAAAACATTTTATTTAAAAGACCCAATATTTAACGATTCAACTCCAACTAAATCTTTATTTTCAAATTCAAACAATCTAAAATAGAAAACAATAACTTAGACAGTTCCACCTGAATAAACTAGAACAATGACGTCAAATACTTTATTCAGTGACCCTTTCAGACTTTTTATTAGGTTACATAATTCCAGGACTAGTACACCCTGGGAGGGCCGCCTCAGGTGAGAGTGTCTAGTGAAGGGCCGAAACACTCGATGATCTTGAGATCCACTACTGATGACTTGTTCCTTTTAGAAGGTCTGAAAAGAAACAGGGTTACTTTTAAATTATTAATACTGGACCTCATTAAAAGATCAATGTTACACTTACCTTGAAAATCAATTTCTGAAAATTAGTCATTATTCAAACAATAATACGATGTTACATCAATACAAATGGTCACTTACCTTCAACGATAACTCTTTATCTGGACATTATTTAAGTATCAATACAATACTACATTAAGACACAGACACTCACCTTCAACTTACCTTCAGTTTATCCTTCCACTTGAAATTAAACCCCCCCTACCTCCCATCGCTCCCCTTATGGAGTGACGGGCAGGTATGCAGACTTGCCTAGCCGGGTGAGGAAGAGTTCTCGGTGTAGCCACATCCCCTCTTCTAGTTCTGCTTCCTGTCCTGTTGCACCTAGCCCTCTATTAACTAAGCAGCAACTTCAAACAATTTAGCACAAATGTTCACCATTCAATCTAACTCCTCCTACCTCCCGACACTACCTAACCCTAACCTAATCCTAACCTCTAACCCTACCTAACCCTAACCCTAACCTTAACCTTTACCCTAACCTTAACCTTTACCCTAACCTTAACCCTAACCTTTACTCTAACCTTAACCTTTACCCTAAACCTAACCTTAACCTTTACCCTAACCTTAACCTTTACCCTAACCTTAACCTTTACCCTAACCCTAACCTTAACCTTTACCCTAACCTTAACCTTTACCCTAAACCTAACCTTAACCTTTACCCTAACCTTAACCTTTACTCTAAACCTTAACCTTTACCCTAACCCTAACCTTAACCCTAAACCTTGACTGACCCTAATCCTAACCCTAACCCCAACCTCTTACTTCAACCTTTACCTTAACCACGTCTGTACAGATTAAGTTCTGAGGACCTCTTCAACACTATACCTACCTCTAACCCTAACCCTTTAACCCTAAATCCTTACCTTTACTTTACCCACGTCTGTACAGATTAAGTTCTGAGGACCTTTTCAACACTATCCCTATCTCTAACCCTTATCCTAACCCTTACCCATGTGGTCTTCATCCCTTATTCAAATCTTAACCTTAACCTTTACCCTAACCTTAACCTTTACCCTAACCTCAACCTTAACCTTTACCCGAACCTTAACCTTTACCCTAACCTTAACCATTACCCTAACCTCAACCGTAACCTTTACCCTAAACCTAACCTTAACCCTAAACCCTAACCCTAACTTGCCTTGGACCTGACCCTGACCTCAAGCCTGACCTCAACCATTCCTCCACATATAATCATCTTAACCCTGGCCTTGACCCTAACCCTGACCTCAACCAATTTGCAAACCCTTCCTCTTATTTATTTTTCCTCCCCTCCCCCCCTCCCCCATCCGGGTGAAAGATCTACGTCGAGGTATTACTAAATAGCATTCGCCCGGCCAGTGCATTTCCTTGAGTCTCCATTCAACTGCCAAGCTGGCGGCAGGGGAGACTCATGAGTATATTCATTCACCTAACCAGCCAGTGCCATCGGAATCTTAGGTGCCTCTTAACATGACAGGTGGTCTGAAACCCACGCTCAAATGCCCCCCTCGTTCAAAGAGTTGTGAGTGTAGCCACATCCCCTCTCTCAGCGACCCCTGGCCAACCGGGCTCTGGGTGAGTTCTCGGTGTATCCACACCCCCTCCTCAGTTCCTGGGCCCTTCCCTAGAATTAGGAGGGTTCTTGGTGTAACCGCACCTCCCCTCTCAGGTACAATCCCCATTATACCTCAACATAAGATGAGGATACGATTCGGTGGGCTTGAGAACAGGGCCTCTAGCAAATCCAGGCGCTTCTCGTCAAGCCTAATTATCTTAGAATTCTTAAAATTGTAATGTAATTAAATATTCCCTTATTTACTAATTATGATAATTTTCTCATAATATTTCACTCTAACCTCACCTTCTCAAACCCTTATACGCACCCTATTAATTTGAGCCGCCTACCGCTCTTCTAAAAATAGTTAACCTCTTACCCCCCTTTTTTCCCCCTCCCCTTTCCTCATGTCTCTTCTCCCCTGGCCTGCATGTCAACGTGTGTGTGTGTTTGTGTGTGTGTGAATATGCATATTAAAGCATTTATTGGTGCATATGTGTGTACACACACACCTAATACACTCAAGAACAAGCCCCAATCAACATTTTATCCAAAAAAAACATTCATTTAGGCAGAAAAACGCTTTAAAAATCACTTCCGGGTTAGGCCACGCCCACTACGCACATTTTAGACGCAAATTACCCAGCAGCATCACCAAAAGTCAATTTCTAAAATAAACACTGACTTTTAACCAACAAAACAACAATTCAATTACTCCACAACAATATATGTATCTAATTAGACACTTTTGACAATGTTTTAGACACCCTAATGGATCTTTTAATCCGGTTTTACACAGACCATCACGGAGGCCGCTGTCACCGGAGATGGGGTCAAGGTCAATTATGACACAAAAGGCCACTCTCCGCTGAGGCTTCTTCTATGGTGAGTTGCTTTTAAAACAATTGCCTCTATTTTATATGCATTTGAATGTAAAACTGTAACAAAGTTATTTAATTCATATGCATTTAAATAGGAAACCCCTAATTTAATAGGGTTTCTTAAAATAGGTTACACAGGAATACCAGTCTTGGGGTTGTGCGGTGTATGGAACACAAGGACTGGTTCAAAACAGGCTAGCTTTTAGCATCGGCACCCCAAGGGGGGACCAGGTGGGCATTGCTCTGTCGAGGCCTGTCCTGATCTCCCCTCTTCATGAAGGTCTTTGGGTGGGCACCACACAGTGGGGCCATAATTCCTGAACTCCTCAGGGGCACACCGTTGTTAAAACTCACGCTAGCTACTTACTTACGTACTTATCTTGTTTTAATTTAAAACATTTTATTTAAAAGACCCAATATTTAACGATTCAACTCCAACTAAATCTTTATTTTCAAATTCAAACAATCTAAAATAGAAAACAATAACTTAGACAGTTCCACCTGAATAAACTAGAACAATGACGTCAAATACTTTATTCAGTGACCCTTTCAGACTTTTTATTAGGTTACATAATTCCAGGACTAGTACACCCTGGGAGGGCCGCCTCAGGTGAGAGTGTCTAGTGAAGGAACGAAACACTCGATGATCTTGAGATCCACTACTGATGACTTGTTCCTTTTAGAAGGTCTGAAAAGAAACAGGGTTACTTTTAAATTATTAATACTGGACCTCATTAAAAGATCAATGTTACACTTACCTTGAAAATCAATTTCTGAAAATTAGTCATTATTCAAACAATAATACGATGTTACATCAATACAAATGGTCACTTACCTTCAACGATAACTCTTTATCTGGACATTATTTAAGTATCAATACAATACTACATTAAGACACAGACACTCACCTTCAACTTACCTTCAGTTTATCCTTCCACTTGAAATTAAACCCCCCTACCTCCCATCGCTCCCCTTATGGAGTGACGGGCAGGTATGCAGACTTGCCTAGCCGGGTGAGGAAGAGTTCTCGGTGTAGCCACATCCCCTCTTCTAGTTCTGCTTCCTGTCCTGTTGCACCTAGCCCTCTATTAACTAAGCAGCAACTTCAAACAATTTAGCACAAATGTTCACCATTCAATCTAACTCCTCCTACCTCCCGACACTACCTAACCCTAACCTAATCCTAACCTCTAACCCTAACCCTAACCCTAACCTTAACCTTTACCCTAACCTTAACCTTTACCCTAACCTTAACCCTAACCTTTACTCTAACCTTAACCTTTACCCTAAACCTAACCTTAACCTTTACCCTAACCTTAACCTTTACCCTAACCTTAACCTTTACCCTAACCCTAACCTTAACCTTTACCCTAACCTTAACCTTTACCCTAAACCTAACCTTAACCTTTACCCTAACCTTAACCTTTACTCTAAACCTTAACCTTTACCCTAACCCTAACCTTAACCCTAAACCTTTGACCCTAATCCTAACCCTAACCCCAACCTCTTACTTCAACCTTTACCTTAACCACGTCTGTACAGATTAAGTTCTGAGGACCTCTTCAACACTATACCTACCTCTAACCCTAACCCTTTAACCCTAAATCCCTTACCTTTACTTTAACCACGTCTGTACAGATTAAGTTCTGAGGACCTTTTCAACACTATCCCTATCTCTAACCCTTATCCTAACCCTTACCCATGTGGTCTTCATCCCTTATTCAAATCTTAACCTTAACCTTTACCCTAACCTTAACCTTTACCCTAACCTCAACCTTAACCTTTACCCGAACCTTAACCTTTACCCTAACCTTAACCATTACCCTAACCTCAACCGTAACCTTTACCCTAATAACCTTAACCCTAAACCCTAACCCTAACTTGCCTTGGACCTGACCCTGACCTCAAGCCTGACCTCAACCATTCCTCCACATATAATCATCTTAACCCTGGCCTTGACCCTAACCCTGACCTCAACCAATTTGCAAACCCTTCCTCTTATTTATTTTCCTCCCCTCCTCCTCCCTCCCCCCTCTCCCCCATCCGGGTGAAAGATCTACGTCGCGAGGTATTACTAAATAGCATTCGCCGGCCAGTGCATTTCCTTGAGTCTCCATTCAACTGCCAAGCCGTCGGGCGAACGCGGGGAGACTCATGAGTATATTCATTCACCTAACCAGCCAGTGCCATCGGAATCTTAGGTGCCTCTTAACATGACAAGTGATCTGAAACCCACCCTCAATTGCCCCCCTCGTTGAGAGGGTTCTCGGTGTAGCCACATCCCCTCTCTCAGCGACCCCTGGCCAACCGGGCTCTGGGTGAGTTCTCGGTGTATCCACACCCCCTCCTCAGTTCCTGGACCCTTCCCTAGAATTAGGAGGGTTCTTGGTGTAACCGCACCTCCCCTCTCAGGTACAATCCCCCATTATACCCCAACATAAGATGAGGAGACGATTCGGTGGGCTTGAGAACAAGGCCTCTAGCAAATCCAGGCGCTTCTCGTCAAGTCTAATTATCTTAGAATTCTTAAAATTGTAATGTAATTAAATATTTCCTTATTTACTAATTATGATAATTTTCTCATAATATTTCACTCTAACCTCACCTTCTCAAACCCTTATACGCACCCTATTAATTTGAGCCGCCTACCGCTCTTCTAAAAATAGTTAACCTCTTACCCCCCCTTTTCCCCCTCCCCTTTCCTCATGTCTCTTCTCCCCTGGCCTGCATGTCAACGTGTGTGTGTGTTTGTGTGTGTGTGAATATGCATATTAAAGCATTTTTTTGGTGCATATGTGTGTACACACACACCTAATACACTCAAGAACAAGCCCCAATCAACATTTTATCCAAAAAAAACATTCATTTAGGCAGAAAAACGCTTTAAAAATCACTTCCGGGTTAGGCCACGCCCACTACGCACATTTTAGACGCAAATTACCCAGCAGCATCACCAAAAGTCAATTTCTAAAATAAACACTGACTTTTAACCAACAAAACAACAATTCAATTACTCCACAACAATATATGTATCTAATTAGACACTTTTGACAATGTTTTAGAACACCTAATGGATTTTTTAATCCGGTTTTACACAGACCATCACGGAGGCCTGTCACGGAGATGGGGTCAAGGTCAATTATGACACAAAGGCCACTCTCCGCTGAGGCTTCTTCTATGGTGAGTTGCTTTTAAAACAATTGCCTCTATTTTATATGCATTTGAATGTAAAACTGTAACAAAGTTATTTAATTCATATGCATTTAAATAGGAAACCCCTAATTTAATAGGGTTTCTTAAAATAGGTTACACAGGAATACCAGTCTTGGGGTTGTGCGGTGTATGGAACACAAGGACTGGTTCAAAACAGGCTAGCTTTTAGCATCGGCACCCCAAGGGGGACCAGGTGGGCATTGCTCTGTCGAGGCCTGTCCTGATCTCTCCCCTCTTCATGAGGTCTTTGGGTGGGCACCACACAGTGGGGCCATAATTCCTGAACTCCTCAGGGGCACACCGTTGTTAAAACTCACGCTAGCTTACCGTACTTATCTTGTTTTAATTTAAAACATTTTATTTAAAAGACCCAATATTTAACGATTCAACTCCAACTAAATCTTTATTTTCAAATTCAAACAATCTAAAATAGAAAACAATAACTTAGACAGTTCCACCTGAATAAACTAGAACAATGACGTCAAATACTTTATTCAGTGACCCTTTCAGACTTTTTTATTAGGTTACATAATTCCAGGACTAGTACACCCTGGGAGGCCGCCTCAGGTGAGAGTGTCTAGTGAAGGGCCGAAACACTCGATGATCTTGAGATCCACTACTGATGACTTGTTCCTTTTAGAAGGTCTGAAAAGAAACAGGGTTACTTTTAAATTATTAATACTGGACCTCATTAAAAGATCAATGTTACACTTACCTTGAAAATCAATTTCTGAAAATTAGTCATTATTCAAACAATAATACGATGTTACATCAATACAAATGGTCACTTACCTTCAACGATAACTCTTTATCTGGACATTATTTAAGTATCAATACAATACTACATTAAGACACAGACACTCACCTTCAACTTACCTTCAGTTTATCCTTCCACTTGAAATTAAACCCCCCCTACCTCCCATCGCTCCCCTTATGGAGTGGCAGGCAGTATGCTGAACTTGCCTAGCCGGGTGAGGAAGAGTTCTCGGTGTAGCCACATCCCCTCTTCTAGTTCTGCTTCCTGTCCTGTTGCACCTAGCCCTCTATTAACTAAGCAGCAACTTCAAACAATTTAGCACAAATGTTCACCATTCAATCTAACTCCTCCTACCTCCCGACACTACCTAACCCTAACCTAATCCTAACCTCTAACCCTAACCCTAACCCTAACCTTAACCTTTACCCTAACCTTAACCTTTACCCTAACCTTAACCCTAACCTTTACTCTAACCTTAACCTTTACCCTAAACCTAACCTTAACCTTTACCCTAACCTTAACCTTTACCCTAACCTTAACCTTTACCCTAACCCTAACCTTAACCTTTACCCTAACCTTAACCTTTACCCTAAACCTAACCTTAACCTTTACCCTAACCTTAACCTTTACTCTAAACCTTAACCTTTACCCTAACCCTAACCTTAACCCTAAACCTTTGACCCTAATCCTAACCCTAACCCCAACCTCTTACTTCAACCTTTACCTTAACCACGTCTGTACAGATTAAGTTCTGAGGACCTCTTCAACACTATACCTACCTCTAACCCTAACCCTTTAACCCTAAATCCTTACCTTTACTTTAACCACGTCTGTACAGATTAAGTTCTGAGGACCTTTTCAACACTATCCCTATCTCTAACCCTTATCCTAACCCTTACCCATGTGGTCTTCATCCCTTATTCAAATCTTAACCTTAACCTTTACCCTAACCTTAACCTTTACCCTAACCTCAACCTTAACCTTTACCCGAACCTTAACCTTTACCCTAACCTTAACCATTACCCTAACCTCAACCGTAACCTTTACCCTAAACCTAACCTTAACCCTAAACCCTAACCCTAACTTGCCTTGGACCTGACCCTGACCTCAAGCCTGACCTCAACCATTCCTCCACATATAATCATCTTAACCCTGGCCTTGACCCTAACCCTGACCTCAACCAATTTGCAAACCCTTCCTCTTATTTATTTTTCCCCCCCCCCCCCCCCCCCCCCCCCATCCCGGGTGAAAGATCTACGTCAGAGGTATTACTAAATAGCATTCGCCCGGCCAGTGCATTTCCTTGAGTCTCCATTCAACTCCCAAGCCGTCGGGCGAACGCGGGGAGACTCATGAGTATATTCATTCACCTAAACAGCCAGTGCCATCGGAATCTTAGGTGCCTCTTAACATGACAAGTGATCTGAAACCCACCTCAATTGCCCCCCCTCGTTGAGAGGGTTCTCAGTGTAACCACATCCCTCTCTCAGCGACCCCTGGCCAACCGGGCTCTGGGTGAGTTCTCGGTGTATCCACACCCCCTCCTCAGTTCCTGGACCCTTCCTAGAATTAGGAGGGTTCTTGGTGTAACCGCACCTCCCTCTCAGGTACAATCCCCATTATACCCCAACATAAGATGAGGAGACGATTCGGTGGGCTTGAGAACAGGGCCTCTAGCAAATCCAGGCGCTTCTCGTCAAGTCTAATTATCTTAGAATTCTTAAAATTGTAATGTAATTAAATATTTCCTTATTTACTAATTATGATAATTTTCTCATAATATTTCACTCTAACCTCACCTTCTCAAACCCTTATACGCACCCTATTAATTTGAGCCGCCTACCGCTCTTCTAAAATAGTTAACCTCTTACCCCCTTTTCCCCCTCCTTTCCTCATGTCTCTTCTCCCCCTGGCCTGCATGTCAACGTGTGTGTGTGTTTGTGTGTGTGTGAATATGCATATTAAAGCATTTATTGGTGCATATGTGTGTACACACACACCTAATACACTCAAGAACAAGCCCCAATCAACATTTTATCCAAAAAAAACATTCATTTAGGCAGAAAAACGCTTTAAAAATCACTTCCGGGTTAGGCCACGCCCACTACGCACATTTTAGACGCAAATTACCCAGCAGCATCACCAAAAGTCAATTTCTAAAATAAACACTGACTTTTAACCAACAAAACAACAATTCAATTACTCCACAACAATATATGTATCTAATTAGACACTTTTGACAATGTTTTAGACACCCTAATGGATCTTTTAATCCGGTTTTACACAGACCATCACGGAGGCCGCTGTCACCGGAGATGGGGTCAAGGTCAATTATGACACAAAAGGCCACTCTCCGCTGAGGCTTCTTCTATGGTGAGTTGCTTTTAAAACAATTGCCTCTATTTTATATGCATTTGAATGTAAAACTGTAACAAAGTTATTTAATTCATATGCATTTAAATAGGAAACCCCTAATTTAATAGGGTTTCTTAAAATAGGTTACACAGGAATACCAGTCTTGGGGTTGTGCGGTGTATGGAACACAAGGACTGGTTCAAAACAGGCTAGCTTTTAGCATCGGCACCCCAAGGGGGGACCAGGTGGGCATTGCTCTGTCGAGGCCTGTCCTGATCTCCCCTCTTTATGAGGTCTTTGGGTGGGCACCACACAGTGGGGCCATAATTCCTGAACTCCTCAGGGGCACACCGTTGTTAAAACTCACGCTAACTTACCGTACTTATCTTGTTTTAATTTAAAACATTTTATTTAAAAGACCCAATATTTAACGATTCAACTCCAACTAAATCTTTATTTTCAAATTCAAACAATCTAAAATAGAAAACAATAACTTAGACAGTTCCACCTGAATAAACTAGAACAATGACGTCAAATACTTTATTCAGTGACCCTTTCAGACTTTTTATTAGGTTACATAATTCCAGGACTAGTAGTACACCTGGGAGGGCCGCCTCAGGTGAGAGTGTCTAGTGAAGGGCGAAAACACTCGATGATCTTGAGATCCACTACTGATGACTTGTTCCTTTTAGAAGGTCTGAAAAGAAACAGGGTTACTTTTAAATTATTAATACTGGACCTCATTAAAAGATCAATGTTACACTTACCTTGAAAATCAATTTCTGAAAATTAGTCATTATTCAAACAATAATACGATGTTACATCAATACAAATGGTCACTTACCTTCAACGATAACTCTTTATCTGGACATTATTTAAGTATCAATACAATACTACATTAAGACACAGACACTCACCTTCAACTTACCTTCAGTTTATCCTTCCACTTGAAATTAAACCCCCTACCTCCCATCGCTCCCCTTATGGAGTGATGGCGGGCAGGTATGCAGACTTGCCTAGCCGGGTGAGGAAGAGTTCTCGGTGTAGCCACATCCCTCTTCTAGTTCTGCTTCCTGCCCTGTTGCACCTAGCCCTCTATTAACTAAGCAGCAACTTCAAACAATTTAGCACAAATGTTCACCATTCAATCTAACTCCTCCTACCTCCGACACTACCTAACCCTAACCTAATCCTAACCTCTAACCCTAACCCTAACCCTAACCCTAACCTTAACCTTTACCCTAACCTTAACCTTTACCCTAACCTTAACCCTAACCTTTACTCTAACCTTAACCTTTACCCTAAACCTAACCTTAACCTTTACCCTAACCTTAACCTTTACCCTAACCTTAACCTTTACCCTAACCCTAACCTTAACCTTTACCCTAACCTTAACCTTTACCCTAAACCTAACCTTAACCTTTACCCTAACCTTAACCTTTACTCTAAACCTTAACCTTTACCCTAACCCTAACCTTAACCCTAAACCTTTGACCCTAACCCTAACCTCTAACCCCAACCTCTTACTTCAACCTTTACCTTAACCACGTCTGTACAGATTAAGTTCTGAGGACCTCTTCAACACTATACCTACCTCTAACCCTAACCCTTTAACCCTAAATCCCTTACCTTTACTTTAACCACGTCTGTACAGATTAAGTTCTGAGGACCTTTTCAACACTATCCCTATCTCTAACCCTTATCCTAACCCTTACCCATGTGGTCTTCATCCCTTATTCAAATCTTAACCTTAACCTTTACCCTAACCTTAACCTTTACCCTAACCTCAACCTTAACCTTTACCCGAACCTTAACCTTTACCCTAACCTTAACCATTACCCTAACCTCAACCGTAACCTTTACCCTAAACCTAACCTTAACCCTAAACCCTAACCCTAACTTGCCTTGGACCTGACCCTGACCTCAAGCCTGACCTCAACCATTCCTCCACATATAATCATCTTAACCCTGGCCTTGACCCTAACCCTGACCTCAACCAATTTGCAAACCCTTCCTCTTATTTATTTTCCTCCCCTCCTCCCCCTCCCCCCTCCCCCCTCCCCGGTGAAAGATCTACCTCGCGAGGTATTAATAAATAGCATTCGGCCAGTGCATTCCTTGAGTCTCCATTCAACTGCCAAGCCGTCCGGGCGACGCGGGAGATTCATGAGTATATTCATTCACCTAACCAGCCAGTCCCATCGGAATCTTAGGTGCCTCTTAACATGACAAGTGATCTGAAACCCACCCTCAATTGCCCCCCGCGTTGAGAGGGTTCTCGGTGTAGCCACATCCCTCTCTCAGCGACCCCTGGCCAACCGGGCTCTGGGTGAGTTCTCGGTGTATCCACCCCTCCTCAGTTCCTGGACCCTTCCTAGAATTAGGAGGGTTCTTGGTGTAACCGCACCTCCCTCTCAGGTACAATCCCCATTATACCCCAACATAAGATGAGGAGACGATTCGGTGGGCTTGAGAACAAGGCCTCTAGCAAATCCAGGCGCTTCGTCAAGTCTAATTATCTTAGAATTCTTAAAATTGTAATGTAATTAAATATTTCCTTATTTACTAATTATGATAATTTTCTCATAATATTTCACTCTAACCTCACCTTCTCAAACCCTTATACGCACCCTATTAATTTGAGCCGCCTACCGCTCTTCTAAAATAGTTAACCTCTTACCCCCTTTTTCCCCCCTCCCCTTTCCTCATGTCTCTTCTCCCCCTGGCCTGCATGTCAACGTGTGTGTGTGTTTGTGTGTGTGTGAATATGCATATTAAAGCATTTATTGGTGCATATGTGTGTACACACACACCTAATACACTCAAGAACAAGCCCCAATCAACATTTTATCCAAAAAAAACATTCATTTAGGCAGAAAAACGCTTTAAAAATCACTTCCGGGTTAGGCCACGCCCACTACGCACATTTTAGACGCAAATTACCCAGCAGCATCACCAAAAGTCAATTTCTAAAATAAACACTGACTTTTAACCAACAAAACAACAATTCAATTACTCCACAACAATATATGTATCTAATTAGACACTTTTGACAATGTTTTAGACACCCTAATGGATTTTTTAATCCGGTTTTACACAGACCATCACGGAGGCCGCTGTCACCGGAGATGGGGTCAAGGTCAATTATGACACAAAAGGCCACTCTCCGCTGAGGCTTCTTCTATGGTGAGTTGCTTTTAAAACAATTGCCTCTATTTTATATGCATTTGAATGTAAAACTGTAACAAAGTTATTTAATTCATATGCATTTAAATAGGAAACCCCTAATTTAATAGGGTTTCTTAAAATAGGTTACACAGGAATACCAGTCTTGGGGTTGTGCGGTGTATGGAACACAAGGACTGGTTCAAAACAGGCTAGCTTTTAGCATCGGCACCCCAAGGGGGGACCAGGTGGGCATTGCTCTGTCGAGGCCTGTCCTGATCTCCCCTCTTCATGAGGTCTTTGGGTGGGCACCACACAGTGGGGCCATAATTCCTGAACTCCTCAGGGGCACACCGTTGTTAAAACTCACGCTAGCTTACCGTACTTATCTTGTTTTAATTTAAAACATTTTATTTAAAAGACCCAATATTTAACGATTCAACTCCAACTAAATCTTTATTTTCAAATTCAAACAATCTAAAATAGAAAACAATAACTTAGACAGTTCCACCTGAATAAACTAGAACAATGACGTCAAATACTTTATTCAGTGACCCTTTCAGACTTTTTTATTAGGTTACATAATTCCAGGACTAGTACACCCTGGGAGGCCGCCTCAGGTGAGAGTGTCTAGTGAAGGGCCGAAACACTCGATGATCTTGAGATCCACTACTGATGACTTGTTCCTTTTAGAAGGTCTGAAAAGAAACAGGGTTACTTTTAAATTATTAATACTGGACCTCATTAAAAGATCAATGTTACACTTACCTTGAAAATCAATTTCTGAAAATTAGTCATTATTCAAACAATAATACGATGTTACATCAATACAAATGGTCACTTACCTTCAACGATAACTCTTTATCTGGACATTATTTAAGTATCAATACAATACTACATTAAGACACAGACACTCACCTTCAACTTACCTTCAGTTTATCCTTCCACTTGAAATTAAACCCCCCCTACCTCCCATCGCTCCCCTTATGGAGTGACGGGCAGGTATGCAGACTTGCCTAGCCGGGTGAGGAAGAGTTCTCGGTGTAGCCACATCCCCTCTTCTAGTTCTGCTTCCTGTCCTGTTGCACCTAGCCCTCTATTAACTAAGCAGCAACTTCAAACAATTTAGCACAAATGTTCACCATTCAATCTAACTCCTCCTACCTCCCGACACTACCTAATCCTAACCTCTAACCCTAACCCTAACCCTAACCCTAACCTTAACCTTTACCCTAACCTTAACCTTTACCCTAACCTTAACCCTAACCTTTACTCTAACCTTAACCTTTACCCTAAACCTAACCTTAACCTTAACCCTAACCTTAACCTTTACCCTAACCTTAACCTTACCTTAAC
>JAYMGU010000879.1:399169-423789 GCA_036178185.1 Liparis tanakae | reverse complement strand
TCTCATGGGACGGGGCTGGGGGGCCCGGAAGTGTCGATTTTTCTTTTTCCCGGGCCCGGAACTTTTCTTGTAATTTTTCTGAAGGTCGGGCTTGCGATTGTGATATTTCTTGTACCCTGAGGCGTTGCGGACCCCGGTCCAGGCTCGAGTCTGTAGGCCAGGAACCGTAGGTTTTTTAATGGACCTGTTAGAAAAGGGTCAAATTGAATAGCTCTTTCCTGAAGGTCGTGAGCCCTGAAAGGTCTCTGACCCCCCCAATTTTGCTTTCTTCAGGGTACCATCCATGAGTCTGGGGCCCTTTCCCGATGTGTTATTAAGCAAAAAAAACTCACATGCATCTCACACACACACAAATACACACACACCCCACCCCACACCCCCCACCACACCACACACACACACACACACACACACACACACACACACACACACACACACACACCCCACCCCACACCACACACACACACACCACACACACACACACACCACACACACACACACACACACACCCCACACACACACACACACACACACACACACAACAAAAAAAAACCCCCCCACATGCATGTTGAACCAAAGAAAAACTAAATGTTTCCACCCACCTCAATAGCAGGCCCCCCATCAAGTAGGCCCCCCCCTCACCCCTTGTGTCAATTTAACCCAAAAAATTGGCTGGTGCAGGAACGCCAGCGTCCTATAGAGGACCAGAGGACAAACTGGGCCCCCACGTTTACACCTGTCAATACAAACAATATTCAAGGGAAAGCATGTGTAATAATGTCAATATATATAGCTTGGGGGTTAGGGTTGGGGTTAAAAATTAAGTTGGTTAAGTTTGGGTCCTTGATTTAAGGTTGAGGTTGGGGTTAAAGGTTACAGTTAAGGGTTGGGTCAAAAGGGTTTGTTGGGGCAAATTGGGGTCAGGGGTTAGGGTTGGGGGGGGGGGGGGCTGCTGGGTTTGAAAAGGTTGAGGGCGGGTTAGTTAAAGGCCAGGTTAATGATTATATGTGGAGGAATGGGGGGTCAGGATTAGAATAAGGGATAAAACCCCGGAAGCCCTTGACCCTCTTTTTCCCAAAAGGGCCTAGAAAAAACTGTTTGGATCTGCCTTACTAATTCGGCCCCGGGTTCCCAACCCCCAAGATGTGGACTTTGGAAAAGGTTTCAAAATGGGGATTCAAAATCTTGGGGCTGACCCGTCGGCTATACTTTCCCAGACGGCCCGGTGCGTGAGCCTCGCCGACAGGTCTACCTGAAGCGACCATTGCACAATAAGCTCATGGGACGAGCTGTGGGACATGGGAAGTGTCCGATATTTGCGTTTTCCGACCCGGAAGCGTTTTCTTGAATAACTTTTTCTGAAGGTCTGAGGCTTAGCGATTCGTGATGCATTCTTGTATATGCCCCTGGGGAGCGTTCTTGGATCAACGGTACCAGGCTCGAGTCTGTAGGACGTCAGGGAAGCCAAAGTGATTTTTTCGTGAATGGACCTCGTTAGAAATAGGGGTCTTCGATGAATAGCTCTCTCTTGTCCTGAAGGTCGTAGAGACCTGCAAATGATCTCTGACTCCCCAAGTCATGCATTAAGCTTCCAGGGTACCATCCGAGTCTGTGGGACCTTCGATGTGGTTATTGATAGCAGAGAAAACTCACATGCATCTCACACACACAAATACACACACACACACACACACACCACACCACACCACACACCACCACCACCACACCAACACACACACACACACCCCCACACACACACCACCACACACACACACACACACACCACACCACACCACACACACACACACACACACCACACACCCACACACACCACACACACACACACACACACACACACACACACACACACCAGCAGCCAACACAACACATGCATGTTGAACACACACAGAGAGAAAAAACTCACATGCTTCACACACAGCACAGCCTCAATATGGGCCACGTCCTCCAAAGATCAGGCCCGCCCTCTGCGCGACTATGTGTGCGAATTTAACCAAAAACTGGTGGCTGGTGCAGGAACGCCAGCGTCCTATGGGGGAGCCAAGTGACACAGACTGGCCCTTACAGTGTACAGCTGCCTGTCCAATGCACAGAGCAATATTCAATGAATGCATGTGTAATGTCAATATATATAGGCTTAGGGTTAGGGTTAGGGGTTAAGGTTAAGGTTAAGGTTAAGTTTAGGGTCAACGGTTAAGGTTAGGAGTTAGGGTTAAGATTCACAGTTAAGGTTAGGGTCAAGGTTATGGTTAGGGTCAGGGTCGGGTCAGGGTTAGGGTTAGGGAGGAGGGCTGCAGACTGGGTTTGCAAATTGGTTGAGGTCAGGGTTAAATTTCAGGCGAGGTTAAGATGATTATATGTGGAGAGGAATGAGGTGGGGTCAGGATTAGAATAAAGGATGAAAACCACTTGGGGCCCGGCCCGTCGGCCTCCTAACTTTCAGGGTCCTAGAAGAAAAATCTGTTTGGATCTGCCTTATGTAATTCGGCCCATGCGCTGTATACCACCCGAAGATGTGGACTTTGGAAAAGGTTCCAAAATGGGGATTCAAAATACGGAGACTGACCCGTCGGCTATATACTTTTGAACGGCGTGTGGGAAACCTGCGCCGACAGGTCTACCCCTAGAAGCGACCATTGGCGCGCTTTAATAAAAGCTCATGGGACGAGCTGTGGGACAGCAGGAAATTATCCGATATTTCGCGTTTTCCGACGAGCGTTTTCTTGAATAACTTTTTTCTGAAGGTCTGAGAGCTTAGCGATTAAGTGATGCATTTCTTGTATGCCCCTGGGGGCCGTTCTTGGATCCAACGGTACCAGAGCTCGAGTCTCTATGAGACGTCAGAAGCCAAAGTGAGTTTTTTTTTACGTGAGAATGGACCTCGTTAGAAATAAGATTAGCCGGGTGAATAGCTCTTGTCTTGAAGTCGTAGAAGACCTGCAAATAGTCTCTGACTCCCCCAAGTCATGCATTGCGCTTCCAGGGTACCATCATGAGTCTGGGACCTTCGATGTGGTGTATTATGAGAAAAACTCTGTATCTCACACACACACAAATACACACACACACACACACACCACACCACACACACACACACACACACCACACCACACACACACACACACACACACACACACACACACACACACACACACACACCACACCACACACCACACACACACCACACCACACACACACACACACACACACACCACACACACCACACACACACACACACACACACACACACACACACCAACATAACTGTATGCATGTTGAACACACAGAGAGAAAAAACTCACATGCTTCACACACAGCACAGCCTCCAATAGCAGGCCCGTCACTCAAAGATCAGGCCCCGCCCCCTCTGCGACATATTGCAATTTAACCAAAAACTGGTGGCTGGTGCAGGAACGCCAGCGTCCTATAGAGGAGCCAAGTGACACAGACTGGCTGCTACAGTGGTACAGCCTGTCAATACACAGAGCAATATTCAATGAATGCATGTGTAATAATGTCAATATATATAGGCTTAACTGCAGGGTTAGGGTTAAGGTTAAGGTTAAAATTAAGTTCAGGGTCCATGATTAGGTTGAGTTAGGGTTAAGGATTCTGAGTTAAGGTTAGGGTCAAAAGGTTATAGTTAGGGTCAGGGTAAAGGGGTCAGGGTTAGGGTTAGGGAGGGAGGAGGAGCTACTGAACTGGGTTTACTGCAAATTGGTTGAGTCAGGGGTTAAGTTCAAGGCCGAGGTTAAGATGATTATATGTGGAGGAATGGTCAGGGTCAGGATTAGAATAGGGATGAAAAACCGCAGCGGAATGACCCATTGACCTCTAACTTTCGAGGTCCTAGAAATCTGTTTGGATCTGCCTTACGCCAATTCGGCCCTTGCGCTTAAACCCTTACCACCCCGAAGATGTCGGACTTTGGAAAAGGTTCCAAAATAGAGTTCAAAAATCTGCGGAATGACCCGTCGGCTATATACTTTTGAACGGCCCGGTCGTGAAACCCTGCGCCCGACAAGTCTACCCCCCTGGGCGACCATTAGCGCAATAAAGCTCATGGGACCCGAGGCTGTGGGACCTTAGGAAGTGTCCGATATTTGCGTTTTTCCGACGAAGCGTTTTTCTTGAATAACTTTTTGAAGGTCTGAGAAACTTAGCCGATTAAGTGATGCATTCTTAGTATGCCCTGAGGCCGTTCACCGGATCAGCGGTACCAGGCCTCCAGATCTGTAAGACGTCGGGAAGCCAGTAAGGTTTTTGAATGGACCTCGTTAGAAATAGGGGTCTTGATTGAATAGCTCTTGTCCTGAAGGTGTGGGAACCTACCAAATAGTCTCCTGACTCCCCAAGTCATGCATTGCGCTTCCAGGGTACCATCAGTCTGTAGGACCTTCGATGTGGTTATTGATAGCATCTGCACACACAAATACACACACACACACCCACACCACACCACACCACCACCACACCACCACACACACACACACACACACACACACACACACACACACACACACACACACACCACACACACACACACAACACACCACACACACACACCACCACACACACACACACACACACACACACACACACACACACAACAGCCAACACAACACATGCATGTTGAACACACAGAGAAAAACTCACATACTTCACACACAGCAGCCTCAATAGCAGGCCCGTCACTCAAAGATCAGGCCCCGCCCTCTGCACGACTATGTGTGCAATTTAACCCAAAACTGGTGGCTGGTGCAGGAACGCCAGCGTCTATAGAGGAGCCAGAGTGACTGGGCCAGCCCTTACAGTGTTACAGCCTGTCAATACACAAACAATATTCAATGAATGCATGTGTGTAATAATGTCAATATATGGCTTGGGTTTAGGGTTAGGGTTAGGACAGAGTTAAGGTTAGGATTTAGGGTCTAGCCAGTTTGAGTTGGGGGTTAGGGGTTAAGATTCTGCCAGTTGGGTTAGGGTCAAAAGGTTATAGTTAGGGTCAGGGTCGGGGTCAGGGGTTAGGGTTAGGGAGGGGGCTACAGACTGGGTTCTGGAATTGGTTGAGGTCAGGGTTGGTTCAAGGCCAAGGGTTAGATGATTATATGTGGAGGAATGGTGGGGTCAGGATTAGAATAAGGGATAAAACCAGCAGGGGCCCGTCGGCCTCCTAACGCACTTTTTCGAAGGTCCTAGAAAATCTGTTGGATCTGCGCCGTCCGGCCCTTGCGCCCAACCATACCACCGAGATGTCGGACTTTGGAAAAAGGTTCCCAAAATGGGATTCAAAATGCAGGGGCGTGTCGGCTATATACTTACCCAGACGGCGATGCGTGGGCTCGCCCGACAAGGAGTCTACCTGAAGCGACCATTGCGCTTTAATAAAAGCTCATGGGACGAGGCTGTGGGACCTTAGGGAAGTGTCGATAGCTGCGTTTTCAGCCCGGAAACGTTTTTTCTTGAATAACTTTTTTCTGAAGGTCTGAGAAGCTTGGCGTTAAGTGATGCATTTCTTGTATGCCCTGAGGCGTTCTTGGATCCAGCAATTTTTGATCCATAGGGCGTCCCGGGAAGCCAAAAGTGGAGTTTTTTTTCGTGAATGAATTTCGTTAGAAATAAGGGGTCTTGGGTGAATAGCTCTTGTCCTGAAATTAAGTAGGGAACCTGCAAAGTAGTCTCCTGACTCCCCAAATCATGCATTAGCAGCTTCCAGGGTACCATCCCCGGTCTGGGACAACCTAGTGTAGTTATTGATAGCAGAAAAACTCATCTCACACACACACAAATACACACACACACACCACCACCACCACCACACCACCACACACACACACACACACACACACACACACACACACACACACACACACACACACCACACACCACACACACACACACCACACCACACACACACACCACACACACACACACACACACACACACACACACACACACACACACACACACACACACACACAGCCACACAACACATGCATGTGAGACACACAGAGAAAAACTCACATGCTTCACACACACAGCCTCAAGCAGGCCGTCACTCAGATCAGGCCCCGCCCTCTGCACGACTATGTGTGCAATTTAACCAAAACTGTGGCTGGTGCAGGCGCCAGCGTCTTAGAGCAATGCAGTGGCCCTTACAGGTTACAGTGTAAACAATTTATGTGTGGTATGCATAAGGCTTAGGGTTAGGGTTGGGTTGGGTTAGTTAGGTAAGTTAGGTCGCGTTAGTTAGGTTAGGGTTAGAGTTAGGGTTAGGGTTAGGGTTGGTTAGGGTTAGGTTAGGGTTAGGGTTGGGTATAGGGTTAGGAGTTAGAGTTAGGGTTGAGTTGGAGTTAGGGTTAGAGGTTGAGGTTAGGGTTGGAGTGGGTTAGGAGTTAGGTTAGGGATTAGGGTTAAAGGTTAGGGTTAGGGTTAGGGTTAGGGTTAGGGTTAGGGTTAGGAGTTAGGAGTTAGGGTTAGGGGTTAGGTTAGGGTTAGGGTTAGGGGTTAGGGTTAGGGTGCAGGGTTAGGGTAGGGTTAGGGGTTGGGACTGAGGTTGGGAGTTAGGGTTGGGTTAGGGTTGGGGTTGGGGTTGGGGTTGGGGTTAGGAGTTAGGTTAGGGTTAGGGTTGGGGTTGAGGTTAGGGGTTGGGTTGGGGTTGGGGTTGGGGTTGGGGTTAGGAGTTGGGGTTGGGCAGGTTGGGGTTGGGTTAGGGGTTAGGGTTAGGGTTGGGGTTAGGGGTTGGGGTTGGGGTTGGGGTTAGAGTTGAGGTTGGGTTGGGGTTGGGGTTAGAGGTTGAGGTTAGGGTTGGAGTTGGGTTTAGAATAAGGAGGATGAAAACTCCGCATGGAGACTGACCCGTCGACCTCTAACTTTCCGAAGGTCTAGAAATCTGTTTGGATCTGCCTTACATAATTGAGCGCAACAGCTTCCAACCATACCACAGTGTGGACTTGAAAGGATTCCCAAAATGGAGATTCATCTGGGGCTTGATCGGCTATATGCACAGACAAAGTTAGTAGGGACTGCCTGGCGACCGTGTAATAAAGCTCATGGGACCAGGCTGGTGGGACCTTGGGAAGTGTCGACTATTCTTGATTTCGACGGAAGCGTTTTTTCTTGAATAACTTTCCTGAAGGTCTGAGAGCTTGCCCGATTCGTGATGCATTTCTTGTATGCCCCTGAGGCCGTTGCGAATCCCAGCGGTGCAGGCCGAGTCTGTGGGGCGTCAGGGGAAGCCAAGTGAGTTTTTGAATGGACCTGGGTTAAGAAATAGGGGTCTTCGTTGAATGCTCTTGTCCTGAAGGTCATGAGACCTGCAAATGATCTCTAACTCCCAAGTCATTGCCTTCCAGGGTACCATCCCAGTCTGTGGGACTTGTGGTTGTGATATGAGAAAAACTCACATGCATCTCACACAAATACACACACACACACCACACACACCACACCACACCACACACACCACCACCACACACACACACACACACACACACACACACACACACACACACACACACACACACACACACACACACACACACACACACCACACCACACACACACACACCACACACACACACACCACACACACACACCACACACACACACACACACACACACACACACCAACAACCAACACAACACATGCATGTTGAACACACAGAGAGAGAAAAACTCACATGCTCACACACAGCAGCCTCAATAGCAGGCCCGTCCTCAAGATCAGGCCCGCCCCCTCTGCACGACTATGTGTGCAATTTAACCAAAACTGGTGGCTGGTGCAGGAACACCCAGCGTCCCTATAGAGGGAGCCAGAGTGGCCCACAGACTGGCCCACTTTCCAGTGTTACAGCCTGTCAATGCCTGAGAGCAATATTCAATGAATGCATGTGTAATAATGTCAATATATATAGGCTTAGGGTTAGGGTTAGGGTTAGGTTAAGGTTAAGTTAGTTTAGGGTCAACAGTTGGGTTGAGGTTAGGGTTAAGATTCTGATTAAGGTTAGGGTCAAGGATGGTTAGGGTCAGGGGTGGAGGTCAGGGTTAGGGTTGGGAGGAGGCTGAACTGGGTTTTACAAATTGGTTGGTCAGGTTAAGTTCAAGGCAGGTTAAGATGATTATATGTGTGGAGAATGGTCAGTCAGGATTAGAATAAAGGATGGCTACAGCGGAGACTGACCCGTGCGGCCTCTAACTTTCGAGGTCTAGAAATCTGTTTGGATCTGCCTTACACCATAATTAAAGGCACTTGCAGGTTGAGGGTTAAGGTGCAAAGGTTAGGGTTAGGGTTAGGGTTGAGGTGGGAGTTAGGAGTTAGGGTTGAGTTAGGTTAGGGTTAGGAGGTTAAGGGTTGGAGTTGGAGTTAGGGGTTAGGAGTTGAGGTTAGGAGGTTAGGGTTAGGGTTAGGGTTAGGGTTAGGGTTGAGTTGAGTTGAGTTAGGAGTTAGAGGTTAGGGTTAGTTAGGGGTTAGGAGTTAGGGTTAGGGTTAGAAGATTGGGGATTGGGTTGAGGAGTTAGGATTGAGTTGAGTTGAGGAGTTAGGATTGAGGAGTTAGGAGTTGAGTTAAGGTTAGGGTTGAGGTTAGAGGTTAGGGTTAGGGTTAGGGTTGAGTTAGGGAGATTAGGAGGTTAGGGTTAGGGTTAGGGTTGAGGTTAGGGTTAGGGTTAGGGTTGGGGTTGGGGGTTAGGGTTAGGGTTAGGGTTAGGGTTAGGGGTTGAGGTTGGGGTTGGGGTTGGGTTAGGGGTTAGAATAGGGATGAAAACCACGGCGGAGACCGTCGGCCTCTAACTTTCGAGAAGGTCGAAAATCTTGTTTGGATCCTTGCCCATAATTCGGCCCTTCGCTGTATACCCCGAGTCATGGGACTTTGGAAGGTTTAAAATGGGATTCAAAATCTTGGGACGGCCCGTGACTATATACTTTTGAACGTGATTATTGAGCCTGTGACAGGTCTACCCCTGAGCGACCAATTCTTTTAATAAAAGCTCATAGGACCCGGGCTGTGGGACACTTTAGGAGTGTCGATATTGCGTTTTCCGACCCGGAAGCGTTTTTCTTGAATAACTTTTTCTGAAGGTCTGAGAAGCTTAGCCGATTAAGTGATGCATTTCTTGTATGCCTAAGGGCCGTTGCGAATCCGCGGTACCAGGCACCATGCGAGTCTGTAGGGCATCGGGAAGCAAAGTGAGTTTTTGTGAATGGACCTCGTTAAGCCAGGGGTCTTAGGTGAATAACTCTTGTCCTGAATTAAGTAGAGACAAATGGTCTCTGACTCCCCCCAAGTCATGTTAACGCGCTTCAGGGTACCATCCCGAGTCTGTGGGACCTTCAGTGTGGTTATTATTAGCAAGAGAAAAAACTCACATGCATCTCACACACACACAAATACACACACACACACACCACACCACACCACACCACACCACACACACCACCACCACACCACACACACACACACACACACACACACACACACACACACACACACACACACACACACACACACACACACACACCACACCACACACACACCACACACCACACACACACCCACCACACACACCACACACACACACACACACACACACACACACACACACCAACAGCCAACACAACACATGCATGTAGAACACACAGCGAGAAAAACTCCCATGCTTCACACACAGCACAACCTCAATAGCAGGCCCGTCACTCAGGTGGGCCCCACCCCTCTGCACGACTATGGCCAGTACCCAATTTAACTAAAGCCTGGTGTGGCTGGTGCAGGAACGCCAGCGTCCTATAGAGAGCCAGAGTGAGCACAGACTGGCCTACAGTGTACAGCCTGTCAATACACAGAACAATATTCAATGAACCATGTAATAATGTCAATATATATAGAGGCTTAGGGTTAGGGTTGGGGTTAGGTTAAGGTTAAAAAAAGTTAAGTTTAGGGTCCTTGATTGGGTTGAGGAGTTAGGGTTAAGGTTCGCAGTTAGGTTAGGGTCAAGGTTATAATTGGGAGTCAGGGTCGGGGTCAGGGTTAGGGTTAGGGAGGAGGAGGGAGCTGCAGGCTGGGTTTCAAATTGGTTGAGGTCAGGGTTGGTTCAAGGCCGAGGGTTAAGATGATTATAATGTGGAGGAATGGTCGGGGTCAGGGATTAGAATAAGGGATGGCTCACTGTGAGACGACCGTCGACCTCTAACTTTTTCCGAAAGGTCTAAATCTGTTGGATCTGCCTTATGAATTACGGCCCTTCTTGGTTAGGGTTAGGGTTAGGGGATTGGGAGTTGCGGGTTAGGGGTTAGGAGTTAGAGTTAGGGTTAGGAGTTAAAGTTAGGATTAGGAGTTAGGGTTAGGAGTTAGGGTTGGGGTTGGGGTTGGGTTTAGGGTTAGGGTTAGGAGTTAAAGGTTAGGGTTAGGAGTTAGGAGGTTAGGGGACAGGGTTAGGAGTTGGGGTTAGGACAGGGTTGGGGTTAGGGTTAGGAGTTGAGGTTAGGAGTTAGGGTTGAAAGGTTAGGAGTTAGGAAGTTAGGGTTAGGGTTAGGAGTTAGGAGTTAGGGTTGAGTTAGGAGTTAAGGAGTTTAGGGGGTTAGGAGTTAGGGTTAGGGTTAAAGGAGTTTAGAATTTAGGGTTAGGAGTTAAAGGTTAGGTTAGGAGTTAGGAGTTAGGAGTTAGGAGTTAGGGAGTTAGGAGTTAGGAGTTGAGGGTTAAGGTTAGGGTTAGGAGTTAAGGGTTAGGAGGTTGGGAGTTGGGGTTAGGGTTAGGGTTAGGGGTTAAGGGTTGGGGTTGGGAGTTGGGAGTTGGGGTTAGGGTTAGGAGTTAGGAGTTGGGGTTGGGAGTTGGGGTTAGGGGTTGGAGGTTGGGGAAGTTGGGGTTAGGGTTGGGAGTTGAGACAGGGTTAAAAGGTTGGGTTAAAGGGTTAGAAAGTTAGAGGTTAAAGTTTAGGGTTAGGGTTAGGAAAGGTTAGGGTTAGAAAGGTTAGGGTTAGGAACAGGGTTAGGGTTGCAGGGTTAGGGTTAGGGGTTAGGGTTAGGGTTAGGGTTAGGGTCAAGGAGTTGGGGTTGGGGTTAGGGTTAAGTGCAGTTAGGGTTAGAGTTGGAGGTTAGGGTTGGAGTTCGGGAGTTAGAGGTTAGGGTTAGGGTTAGGGTTAGGGTTGGGGTTAGGGTTAGGGGTTGGGGTTAGGGTTGCAAATTGGTTGGGGTTGGGAGTTAGGGTTCAAGGCCGAGGTTAGATGATTATATGTGGAGGAATGGTGAGGTCAGGATTAGAATAAGGATGAAAAACCCTGCCACGGCGGGCGACCGTCTCGGCCTCTAACTTTTTCGAAGGTCCTAGAGAAAAATCTGTTTGGATCTGCCTTACATACTCCGGCATTCGGCCCTTTGCTTCAACCATACCACCCCGAAGATGTGGGACTTTGGAAAAGGATCCAAAATGGGAATTCAAAATACGAGACGGGCCGGCGGCTATATACTTTTGAACCGGCGATCGTAGAGCCTCGCCGACAGGTCCCCCTGAAGCGACATTGCGCACAATAAAGCTCATGGGACCGAGGCTGTGGGACCTTAGGAAGTGTCCGATATTTGCGTTTTCGACCCGGAAACGTTTTCTTGAATAACTTTTTTTCTGAAGGTCTGAGGCCTTAGCCGATTCCTGATGCATTTCTTGTATGCCCCTGAGGCCGTTGCGGATCAACGGTACCAGGCTCCAGTCTGTAGGACGTCGGCAAGCCAAAGTGAGTTTTTTTGGGCGAATGGATCTCGTTAGAAATAGGGGCCTTGGGTGAATCGCTCTCGTCTTGAAGGTCGTCGTGACCTGCAAATGGTGTGTGACTGGCCCAAGTCATGCATCGGGCTTCCAGGGTACCATCATGCAGTCTGTGGGACCTTCCGATGTGGTTATTGATAGCAAGAGAAAAACTCACATGCATCTCACACACACACAAATACACACACACACACACACCACACCACACCACACCACCACACCACACACACACACACACCACACACCACACCACACACCACACACACCACACACACACCACACCACACACACCACCACACACCACACACCACCACACACACACACACACACACACACACACACACACACACCAGCCAAAACCTGCAAAGCTACCTCAGTGAGAATAGTGTGAAAGCCACTGATTTGATGTTAGTTTGACAAGCCCAATTTTAATTAAAATGAATTACTTTAAATGGACTTAGAGACCTGGTTCTTTTTCTAAATGAAGAGGGCCTCCCACATGCGTACTCTATAGTTTGGGACCGATGGCTGCAAGCTAAGGGCAAAACAACTCCCACGTGGTCAATCGTGTGCCAGCGTGTCAACTTTAGAGTGTCATTTTGAGCAATGCAAAATGTCCATAAAACCTTAAATGTTGGTCTAAAAGACTCCATATTTTCTTGAGCACTCAGTACCAGGCCTAGAATGAGACCATGGGGTGAAATCCTCTCTAAAAACCCCAGTACTTAATTGGCTTGTGTGAATCCAGGATTTGAATAGGCTGTGTGACTTTACAAATCTGAGAGCACCTCAAGTCTTGGGCTGGGGTGGGCATTTATTTTCTGAACGTGCTAGAGCTTAGCTCTCTTCTCGGCTGTACACACTTCCAAGTGTGTGCCAACCATGTGAGCCTTGGTGCTGTAGCCTAAGGCATCTCCACGTGGGAGTGGTTTGAAAACCCCCAAATCGTGCTCCTTCAAACGCTCATAACTTATGTTCTGAATGTACTAGAGTGTCATTGATGATGTGTACCCCCACTAAGTCGACTATTGCGCTTCGAAATGCACCACCCCGAACGTCTAGCCCTTCAGGAAAGTGTTGTACTGGCTCGTGTCACGTAATCATCAATGTATGTCCCTTCTTTTGCTCATAACTTTTGTTACGGAGGTGCTAGAGTGTGAGGATAGTGTCTACCCCCACTAAGTAGTCTATTGCGGTTCAATATATGCCCTCTTCTAGCTTCTAGACCCACAGGAAATGTCTTTGTGGTAGCGTTAGCTTGTTTTGTAAAACGTTTTATTAGCCACACCACACCACACCACACCACACACACACACCACACCACACCACACACACACACCACACCCCACACACACACACACACACACCACACACACACCACACCCACACCACACCCCACACACACCACCCCCCCCCCCACACACTCACACACCCACACCACACCACACACACACACACACCACACCCCACACACACCACACACACACACACCACACACACACACACACACACACCACACACACACACACACACACACACACACACACACACACACACACACACACACACACACACACACACACACACACACCACACACACACACACCACACACACACACACACACACACACACACACACACACACCACACCACACACACACACACACACACACACACCACACACACACACACACACACACACACACACCACACATACACACACACCACACACCACACACACACCATACACACACACACCACACACACACACACACACACACACACACACACACACCAACAGCCAACACAACACATGCATGTTGAACACACACGGCCTCAATAGCAGGCCCGTCACTCAAAGATCAGGCCCCCCCCTCTGCACGACTATGTGTGCAATTTAACCAAAAACTGGTGGCTGGTGCAGGAACGCCAGCGTCCTATAGAGGCAGAGTGACACAGACTGGCCCACTTACAGTGTTACAGCCTGTCAATACACAGAGCAATATTCAATGAATGCATGTGTAATAATGTCAATATATATAGGCTTAGGGTTAGGGTTAGGGTTAAGGTTAAGGTTAAGGTTAAGTTTAGGGTCAGCAGTTAAGGTTGAGGTTAGGGTTAAGGTTCACAGTTAAGGTTAGGGTCAAGGTTATGGTTAGGGTCAGGGTCGGGGTCAGGGTTAGGGTTAGGGAGGAGGAGGGGCTACTGAACTGGGTTTGCAAATTGGTTGAGGTCAGGGTTAAGTTCAAGGCCGAGGTTAAGATGATTATATGTGGAGGAATGGTGGGGTCAGGATTAGAATAAGGGATGAAAACCACGCGGCGGCCCGTCGGCCTCTAACTTTTTCGAAGGTCCTAGAAAATCTGTTTGGATCTGCCTTACATAATTCGGCCCTTGCGCTTCCAACCATACCACCCCCGAAGATGTCGGACTTTGGAAAAGGTTCCAAAATGGGGATTCAAAATAGGGCGGCCCGTCGGCTATATACTTTTGAACCGGCGGTCGTAGAGCCTCGCCGACAGGGTCTACCCCCCCTGGAGCGACCATTGCGCACAAAAAAGCTCATGGGACCCGGGCTGTGGGACCTTGGGAAGTGTCCCATAATTGCGTTTTCCGACCCGGAAGCGTTTTTCTTGAATAAACTTTTTTCTGAAGGTCTGAAGCTTAGCCGATTCGTCATGCTTTTCTTGTATGCCTCTGAGGCCGTTGCGGAACCAACGGTACCAGTCTTTAGTCTGTATCACTTCGGGTAGCCAATGTGAGTTTTTTTCGGCTAATGGACCTCGTTAGAAATAGTGGTCTTCGGTGAATAGCTCTTGTCCTGAAGGTCGTAGAGACCTGCAAATGGTCTCTGACTCCCCAAGTCATGCATTGCGCTTCCAGGGGTACCATCCATGAGTCTGTGGGACCTTCCGATGTGGTTATTGATAGCAGAGAAAAACTCACATGCATCTCACACACACAAATACACACACACACACACACCACACCACACCACACCACACCACACACACCACCCACACACACACACACACACACACACACACACACACACACACACACACACACACACACACCACACCACACACACACACACACACACACACACACACACACACCACACACACACACACACCACACACACACACACACACACACACACACACACACACACACACACCAACAGCCAACACAACACATGCATGTTGAACACACAGAGAGAAAAACTCACATGCTTCACACACAGCACAGCCTCAATAGCAGGCCCGTCACTCAAAGATCAGGCCCCGCCCCCTCTGCACGACTATGTGTGCAATTTAACCAAAAACTGGTGGCTGGTGCAGGAACGCCAGCGTCCTATAGAGGGAGCCAGAGTGACACAGACTGGCCCTTACAGTGTTACAGCCTGTCAATACACAGAGCAATATTCAATGAATGCATGTGTAATAATGTCAATATATATAGGCTTAGGGTTAGGGTTAGGGTTAAGGTTAAGGTTAAGGTTAAGTTTAGGGTCAACGGTTAAGGTTGAGGTTAGGGTTAAGGGTTAAGGTTACGGTCAAAGGTTATGGTTAGGGTCAGGGTCGTGGTCAGGGTTAGGGTTAGGGGGAGGGGGAGGGGGCTGCAGACTGGGTTTGCAAATTGGTTGAGGTCAGGGTTAAGTTTCAAGGCCGAGGTTAAGATGATTATATGTGGAGGAATGGTGGGGTCAGGATTAGAATAAGGGATGAAAAACCATGGGACCCGTCGGCCTCTAACTTTTTCCGAAGGTCCTAGAAAATCTGTTTGGATCTGCCTTACATAATTCGGCCCTTGCGCTTCCAACCATACCACCCCGAAAGATGTCGGACTTTGAAAAGGTTCCAAAATGGGGATTCAAAATACGGAATGACCCGTCGGCTATATACTTTTGAACCGGCGGTCGTAGAGCCTCGCCGACAGGGTCTACCCCTGAAGCGACCATTGCGCACAATAAAGCTCATGGGACCGAGGCTGTGGGACCTTGGGAAGTGTCCGATATTTGCGTTTTCCGACCCGGAAACGTTTTCTTGAATAACTTTTTTCTGAAGGTCTGAGAGCTTAGCCGATTCGTGATGCATTTCTTGTATGCCCTGAGGCCGTTGCGGATCCAACGGTACCAGGCTCGAGTCTGTAGGACGTGGGAAGCCAAAGTGAGTTTTTTCGTGAATGGACCTCGTTAGAAATAGGGGTCTTCGGTGAATAGCTCTTGTCCTGAAGGTCGTAGAGACCTGCAAATGGTCTCTGACTCCCCCAAGTCATGCATTAAGCTTCCAGGGTACCATCCAGCGAGTCTGTGGGACCTTCCGATGTGGTTATTGATAGCAAGAAAAACTCACATGCATCTCACACACACACAAATACACACACACACACACCACACCACACACACCACACACACACCACACCACACCACACCACACACACACACACACACACACACACACACACACACACACACACACACACACACACACACACACACACACACACACACACCACACCACACCACACCACACACACACACACACACACACACACACACACACACACACACACACACACCACACCACACACACACACACCACACACACACACACACACACACACCACACACACACACACACACACACACACACACACACACACACACACACACACCAGCCAACACAACACATGCATGTTGAACACACAGAGAAAAAAACTCACATGCTTCACACACAGCACAGCCTCAATAGCAGGCCCGTCACTCAAAGATCAGGCCCCGCCCCTCTGCACGACTATGTGTGCAATTTAACCAAAAACTGGTGGCTGGTGCAGGAACGCCAGCGTCCTATAGAGAGCCAGAGTGACACAGACTGGCCCCTTCCAGTGTTACAGCCTGTCAATACACAGAGCAATATTCAATGAATGCATGTGTAATAATGTCAATATATATAGGCTTAGGGTTAGGGTTAGGGTTAAGGTTAAGGTTAAGGTTAAGTTTAGGGTCAACAGTTAAGGTTGAGGTTAGGGTTAAGGTTCTGATTAGGTTAGGGTCAAGGTTATGGTTAGGGTCAGGGTCGGGGTCAGGGTTAGGGTTAGGGAGGAGGAGCTACAGACTGGGTTTGCAAATTGGTTGAGGTCAGGGTTAAGTTTCAAGGCCGAGGTTAAGATGATTATATGTGGAGGAATGGTCGGGGTCAGGATTAGAATAAGGGATGAAAACCACACGGGGACGGCCCGTCGGCCTCTAACTTTTTTCCGAAGGGTCTAGAAAATCTGTTTGGATCTGCCTTACATAATTCGGCCCTTGCGCTTCCAACCATACCACCCCGAAGATGTCGGACTTTGGAAAGGTTCCAAAATGGGGATTCAAAATACGGGAATGACCCGTCGGCTATATACTTTTGAACCGGCGATTCGTGAAACCTCGCCGACAGGGTCTACCCCCTGAAGCGACCATTGCGCACAATAAAGCTCATGGGACCGAGGCTGTGGGACCTTGGGAAGTGTCCGATATTTGCGTTTTTCCGACCCCGGAAACGTCTTTCCTTGAATAACTCTTTTTCTGAAGGTCTGAGAGCTTAGCCGATTCGTGATGCATTTCTTGTATGCCCCTGAGGCCGTTGCGGATCCAACGGTACCAGGCTCGAGTCTGTAGGACGCCGGGAAGCCAAAGTGAGTTTTTTCGCGAATGGACCTCGTTAGAAATAGGGGTCTTGGGTGAATAGCTCTTGTCCTGAAGGTCGTGAGAGACCTGCAAATGGTCTCTGACTCCCCAAGTCATGCATTGCGCTTCCAGGGGTACCATCCATGAGTCTGTGGGACCTTCGATGTGGTTATTGATAGCAAGAGAAAAACTCACATGCATCTCACACACACACAAATACACACACACACACACACCACACCACACCACACCACACCACACCACACCACACCACACCACACACACACACACACACACACACACACACACACACACACCACACCACACCACACCACACACACACACCACACACCACACCACACACACACACCACACACACCACACACACACACACCACACACACACACACACACACACACACACACACACACACACACACAACAGCCAACACAACACATGCATGTTGAACACACAGAGAAAAACTCACATGCTTCACACACAGCACAGCCTCAATAGCAGGCCCGTCACTCAAGATCAGGCCCCGCCCCTCTGCACGACTATGTGTGCAATTTAACCAAAACTGGTGGCTGGTGCAGGAACGCCAGCGTCCTATAGAGAGCCAGAGTGACACAGACTGGCCCTTACAGTGTTACAGCCTGTCAATACACAGAGCAATATTCAATGAATGCATGTGTAATAATGTCAATATATATAGGCTTAGGGTTAGGGTTAGGGTTAAGGTTAAGGTTAAGGTTAAGTTTAGGGTCCACGGTTAAGGTTGAGGTTAGGGTTAAGGTTACGGTTAAGGTTAAGGTCAAGGTTATGGTTAGGGTCAGAGTCGGGGTCAGGGTTAGGGTTAGGGAGGGAGGCTACAGAACTGGGTTGCAAATTGGTTGAGGTCAGGGTTAAGTTTCAAGGCCGAGGTTAAGATGATTATATGTGGAGGAATGGTCGGGGTCAGGATTAGAATAAGGGATGAAAACCGGGGCGGACCCGTCGGCCTCTAACTTTTTTTCGAAGGTCCTAGAAAATCTGTTTGGATCTGCCTTACATAATTCGGCCCTTGCGCTTCCAACCATACCACCCCGAAGATGTCGGACTTTGGAAAAGGTTCCAAAATGGGGATTCAAAATACGGAATGACCCGTCGGCTATATACTTTTGAACCGGCGGTCGTGAAGCCTCGCCGACAGGGTCTACCCCCTGAAGCGACCATTGCGCACAATAAAGCTCATGGGACCGAGGCTGTGGGACCTTGGGAAGTGTCCGATATTTGCGTTTTCCGACCCGAAGCGTTTTTCTTGAATAACTTTTTTCTGAAGGTCTGAGAGCTTAGCCGATTCGTGATGCATTTCTTGTATGCCCCTGAGGCCGTTGCGGATCAACGGTACCAGGCTCGAGTCTGTAGGACGTCGGGAAGCCAAAGTGAGTTTTTTTCGCGAATGGACCTCGTTAGAAATAGGGTCTTCGGTGAATAGCTCTTGTCCTGAAGGTCGTAGAGACCTGCAAATGGTCTCTGACTCCCCCAAGTCATGCATTGCGCTTCCAGGGTACCATCCGCGAGTCTGTGGGACCTTCGATGTGGTTATTGATAGCAGCAAGAGAAAAACTCACATGCATCACACACACACAAATACACACACACACACACCACACACCACCACACACCACACCACACCACACACACACACACACACACACACCACACACACACACCACACCACACACACACACACACACACACACCACATCACACCACACACACACACACACACACACACACACACACACACACACACACACACACACACACACACACACACACACACACACACACACACACACACACACACACACACCACACCACACCACACCACACACACACACACACACACACACACACACACACACACACACACACACACACACACACCACACACACACCACACACCACACACACACACACACACACACACACACACACACACACACACACAACAGCCAACACAACACATGCATGTTGAACACACAGAAAAACTCACATGCTTCACACACAGCACAGCCTCAATAGCAGGCCCGTCACTCAAGATCAGGCCCCGCCCTCTGCACGACTATGTGTGCAATTTAACCAAAAACTGGTGGCTGGTGCAGGAACGCCAGCGTCCTATAGAGAGCCAGAGTGACACAGACTGGCCCTTACAGTGTTACAGCCTGTCAATACACAGAGCAATATTCAATGAATGCATGTGTAATAATGTCAATATATATAGGCTTAGGGTTAGGGTTAGGGTTAAGGTTAAGGTTAAGGTTAAGTTTAGGGTCAGCGGTTAAGGTTGAGGTTAGGGTTAAGGTTACGGTTAAGGTTAGGGTCAAAGGTTATGGTTAGGGTCAGGGTCGGGGTCAGGGTTAGGGTTAGGGAGGGGAGGGCTGCAGACTGGGTTTGCAAATTGGTTGAGGTCAGGGTTAAGTTTCAAGGCCGAGGTTAAGATGATTATATGTGGAGGAATGGTCGGGGTCAGGATTAGAATAAGGGATGAAAACCACGCGGGACGGCCCGTCGGCCTCTAACTTTTTTTGCGAAGGTCCTAGAGAAAATCTGTTTGGATCTGCCTTACATAATTCGGCCTTGCGCTTCCAACCATACCACCCCGAAGATGTCGGACTTTGGAAAAGGTTCCAAAATGGGGATTCAAAATCGGGGCGGCCCGTCGGCTATATACTTTTGAACCGGCGGTCGTGAAACCTCGCCGACAGGGTCTACCCCCTGAAGCGACCATTGCGCACAATAAAGCTCATGGGACCGAGGCTGTGGGACCTTGGGAAGTGTCCGATATTTGCGTTTTCCGACCCGGAAAGCGTTTTTCTTGAATAACTTTTTTCTGAAGGTCTGAGAGCTTAGCCGATTCGTGATGCATTTCTTGTATGCCCCTGAGGCCGTTGCGGATCAACGGTACCAGGCTCGAGTCTGTAGGACGTCAGGGAAGCCAAAGTGAGTTTTTTCGGCGAATGGACCTCGTTAGAAATAGGGGTCTTCGGTGAATAGCTCTTGTCCTGAAGGTCGTAGAGACCTGCAAATGGTCTCTGACTCCCCAAGTCATGCATTAGCTTCCAGGGTACCATCCAGCGAGTCTGTGGGACCTTCGATGTGGTTATTGATAGCAAGAAAAACTCACATGCATCTCACACACACACAAATACACACACACACACCACACCACACACACACCACACCACACCACACCACACACACACACACACACACACACACACACACACACACACACACACACACACACACACACACACACACACACACACACACACACACACACACACACACACACACACACACACACACACACACACACACACACACACACACACACACACACACACACACACACACACACCAACAGCCAACACAACACATGCATGTTGAACACACAGAGACAAAAACTCACATGCTTCACACACAGCACAGCCTCAATAGCAGGCCCGTCACTCAAAGATCAGGCCCGCCCCTCTGCACGACTATGTGTGCAATTTAACCAAAAACTGGTGGCTGGTGCAGGAACGCCAGCGTCCTATAGAGGAGCCAGAGTGACACAGACTGGCCCTTACAGTGTTACAGCCTGTCAATACACAGAGCAATATTCAATGAATGCATGTGTAATAATGTCAATATATATAGGCTTAGGGTTAGGGTTAGGGTTAAGGTTAAGGTTAAGGTTAAGTTTAGGGTCAGCGGTTAAGGTTGAGGTTAGGGTTAAGGTTACGGTTAAGGTTAGGGTGAAGGTTATGGTTAGGGTCAGGGTCGGGGTCAGGGTTAGGGTTAGGGAGGGGGGGGGGGGGAGGGGCTACAGACTGGGTTTGCATATTGGTTGGGGTCAGACTTAAGTTTCAAGGCCGAGGTTAAGATGGTTATATGTGAAGAAATGGTCGGGGTCAGGATTAGAATAAGGCATGAAAACCAGCGGGGCGGCCGTCGGCCTCTAACTTTTTCGAAGGTCCTAGAGAAAATCTGTTTGGATCTGCCTTACATAATTCGGCCCTTGCGCTTCCAACCATACCACCCCCGAAGATGTCGGACTTTGGAAAAGGTTCCAAAATGGGGATTCAAAATACGGGACGACCCGTCGGCTATATACTTTTGAACCGGCGGTCGTAGAGCCTCGCCGACAGGGTCTACCCCCCCTGAAGCGACCATTGCGCACAATAAAGCTCATGGGACCGAGGCTGTGGGACCTTGGGAAGTGTCCGATATTTGCGTTTTTCGACCCCGGAAACGTTTTTCTTGAATAACTTTTTTCTGAAGGTCTGAGAGCTTAGCCGATTCGTGATGCATTTCTTGTATGCCCTGAGGCCGTTGCGGATCAACGGTACCAGGCTCGAGTCTGTAGGACGTCAGGAAGCCAAAGAGAGTTTTTTCGGCGAATGGACCTCGTTAGAAATAGGGGTCTTCGGTGAATAGCTCTTGTCCTGAAGGTCGTAGAGACCTGCAAATGGTCTCTGACTCCCCAAGTCATGCATTGCGCTTCCAGGGGTACCATCCGCGAGTCTGTGGGACCTTCCGATGTGGTTATTGATAGCAAGAGAAAAACTCACATGCATCTCACACACACACAAATACACACACACACACACCACACCACACCACACACCACACCACACCACACCACACACACACCACACACACACACACACACACACACACATACACACACACACACACACACACCACACACACACACCACACACACACACACACCACACACACCACACACACACGTACACACACACACACACACACACACACACACACACACACACACCAACAGCCAACACAACACATGCATGTTGAACACACAGAGAGAAAAACTCACATGCTTCACACACAGCACAGCCTCAATAGCAGGCCCGTCACTCAAGATCAGGCCCCGCCCCTCTGCACGACTATGTGTGCAATTTAACCAAAACTGGTGGCTGGTGCAGGAGCGCGAGCGTCCTATAGAGGAGCCAGAGTGACACAGACTGGCCCTTACAGTGTTACAGCCTGTCAATACACAGAGCAATATTCAATGAATGCATGTGTAATAATGTCAATATATATAGGCTTAGGGTTAGGGTTAGGGTTAAGGTTAAGGTTAAGGTTAAGTTTAGGGTCAACGGTTAAGGTTGAGGTTAGGGTTAAGGATTCTGAAGGTTAGGGTCAAGGTTATGGTTAGGGTCAGGGTCGGGGCAGGGGTTAGGGTTAGGGAGGGAGGGAGGGGCTACTGAACTGGGTTTGCAAATTGGTTGAGTTCATGGTTAAGTTACAAGGCCGAGGTTAAGATGATTATATGTGGAGGAATGGTCGGGGTCAGGATTAGAATAAGGGATGAAAACCACGCGGGACGGCCCGTCGGCCTCTAACTTTTTTTCCGAAGGTCCTAGAGAAAATCTGTTTGGATCTGCCTTACATAATTCGGCCCTTGCGCTTCCAACCATACCACCCCCGAAGATGTCGGACTTTGGAAAAGGTTCCAAAATGGGGATTCAAAATACGGGGACGGCCCGTCGGCTATATACTTTTGAACCGGCGGTCGTAGAGCCTCGCCGACAGGGTCTACCCCCCCTGAAGCGACCATTGCGCACAATAAAGCTCATGGGACCGAGGCTGTGGGACCTTGGGAAGTGTCCGATATTTGCGTTTTTCCGACCCCGGAAACGTTTTTTCTTGAATAACTTTTTTTCTGAAGGTCTGAGAGCTTAGCCGATTCGTGATGCATTTCTTGTATGCCCCTGAGGCCGTTGCGGATCCAACGGTACCAGGCTCGAGTCTGTAGGACGTCGGGAAGCCAAAGTGAGTTTTTTTCGGCGAATGGACCTCGTTAGAAATAGGGGTCTTCGGTGAATAGCTCTTGTCCTGAAGGTCGTAGAGACCTGCAAATGGTCTCTGACTCCCCCAAGTCATGCATTGCGCTTCCAGGGGTACCATCCGCGAGTCTGTGGGACCTTCCGATGTGGTTATTGATAGCAAGAGAAAAACTCACATGCATCTCACACACACAAATACACACACACACACACACCACACCACACCACACACCACACACCACACCACACCACACACACACACACACACACACACACACACACACACACACACACACACACACACACCACACACCCCCACACCACACACACACACTCTCACCACACACACACACCACACACACTCACACCACACACACACACTCACACACACACACACACACACACACACACACACACCAACAGCCAACACAACACATGCATGTTGAACACACACGGAAAAAAACTCACATGCTTCACAGACAGCACAGCCTCAATAGCAGGCCCGTCACTCAAAGATCAGGCCCCCCCCCCTCTGCACGACTATGTGTGGAATTTAACCAATTACTGGCGGCTCGTGCAGGAACTCTAGTGCCCTATAGAGGCAGCCAGAGTGACACAGACTGGCCCTTACAGTGTTACAGCCTGTCAATACACAGAGCAATATTCAATGAATGCATGTGTAATAATGTCAATATATATAGGCTTAGGGTTAGGGTTAGGGTTAAGGTTAAGGTTAAGGTTAAGTTTAGGGTCAACAGTTAAGGTTGAGGTTAGGGTTAAGGTTACGGTTAAGGTTAGGGTCAAGGTTATGGTTAGGGTCAGGGGTCGGGGTCAGGGTTAGGGTTAGGAGGGAGGAGGGGGGAGGGCTGCAGAACTGGGTTTAAATTGGTTGAGGTCAGGGTTAAGTTTCAAGGCCGAGGTTAAGATGATTATATGTGGAGGAATGGTGGGGTCAGGATTAGAATAAGGGATGAAAACCACGGGGCCGGACCCGTCGGCCTCTAACTTTTTTCCGAAGGTCCTAGAGAAAATCTGTTTGGATCTGCCTTACATAATTCGGCCCTTGCGCTTCCAACCATACCACCCCGAAGATGTCGGACTTTGGAAAAGGTTCCAAAATGGGGATTCAAATACGGAATGACCCGTCGGCTATATACTTTTGAACCGCGGTGATTAAACCTCGCCGACAGGGTCTACCCCTGAAGCGACCATTGCGCACAATAAAGCTCATGGGACCGAGGCTGTGGGACCTTGGGAAGTGTCCGATATTTGCGTTTTTCGACCCGGAAACGTTTTTCTTGAATAACTTTTTTCTGAAGGTCT
>JAYMGU010000879.1:383689-396169 GCA_036178185.1 Liparis tanakae | reverse complement strand
GCCGGAGGCTGTGAGGACCTTGGGAAGTGTCCGATATTTGCGTTTTTCCGACCCGGAAAGCGTTTTTCTTGAATAACTTTTTTCTGAAGGTCTGAGGAAGCTTACTTGATTCGTGATGCATTTCTTGTATGCCCCTAGAGGCCGTTGCGGATCAACGGTACCAGGCTCGAGTCTATGGGACGTCCCGGGGAAGCCAAAGTGAGTTTTTTCGTGAATGGACCTCGTTAGAAATAGGGGTCTTCGATTGAATAGCTCTTGTCCTGAAGGTCGTAGAGAGACCTGCAAATGGTCTCTGACTCCCCAAGTCATGCATTGCGCTTCAGGGTACCATCCGCGAGTCTGTGGGACCTTCCGATGTAGTTATTGATAGCAAGAGAAAACTCACATGCATCTCACACACACACAAATACACACACACACACACACACACCACACCACACCACACACACCACACCACACACACACACACACACACACACACACACACACACACACACACACACACACACACACACACCACACACACACACACACACACACACACACACACACACACCACACACACACACACACACACACACACACACACACACACACACACACCAGCAGCCAACACAACACATGCATGTTGAACACAGAAAAACTCACATGCTTCACACACAGCACAGCCTCAATAGCAGGCCCGTCACTCAAAAGATCAGGCCCCGCCCTCTGCACGACTATGTGTGCAGATTTAACCAAAACTGGTGGCTGGTGCAGGAACGCCAGCGTCCTATAGAGAGCCAAGTGACACAGACTGGCCCTTACAGTGTTACAGCCTGTCAATACACAGAGCAATATTCAATGAATGCATGTGTAATAATGTCAATATATATAGGCTTAGGGTTAGGGTTAGGGTTAAGGTTAAGGTTAAGGTTAAGTTTAGGGTCAGCAGTTAAGGTTGAGGTTAGGGTTAAGATTACGTTAAGGTTAGGGTCAAGGTTATGGTTAGGGTCAGGGTCGGGGTCAGGGTTAGGGTTAGGGAGGAGGGAGGGCTGAACTGGGTTTACAAATTGGTTGAGGTCAGGGTTAAGTTTCAAGGCCGAGGTTAAGATGATTATATGTGGAGGAATGGTTGGGTCAGGATTAGAATAAGGGATGAAAACCAGCGGGACGGACCCGTCGGCCTCTAACTTTTTCCGAAGGTCCTAGAAAATCTGTTTGGATCTGCCTTACATAATTCGGCCTTGCGCTTCAACCATACCACCCGAAGATGTCGGACTTTGGAAAAAGGTTCCAAATGGGGATTCAAAATCGGGAATGACCCGTCGGCTATATACTTTTGAACCCGTGGTCGTGAAACCTCGCCGACAGGGTCTACCCCCTGAAGCGACCATTGCACAATAAAGCTCATGGGACCGGGCTGTGGGACCTTGGGAAGTGTCCGATATTTGCGTTTTCGACCCGGAAACGTTTTTCTTGAATAACTTTTTTTTCTGAAGGTCTGAGAGCTTAGCCGATTCGTGATGCATTTCTTGTATGCCCCTGAGGCCGTTGCGGATCAACGGTACCAGGCTCGAGTCTGTAGGACGTCGGGAAGCCAAAGTGAGTTTTTTTCGGCGAATGGACCTCGTTAGAAATAGGGGTCTTCGGTGAATAGCTCTTGTCCTGAAGGTCGTAGAGACCTGCAAATGGTCTCTGACTCCCCCAAGTCATGCATTGCGCTTCCAGGGGTACCATCCGCGAGTCTGTGGGACCTTCCGATGTGGTTATTGATAGCAAGAGAGAAAAACTCACATGCATCTCACACACACACAAATACACACACACACACACACCACACCACACCACACCACACCACACCACACCACACACACACACACACACACACACACACACACACACACACACACACACACACACACCACACCACACCACACACACACCACACCACACCACAGACACACACACACACACACACACACACACACACACACACACACACACACACCAACAGCCAACACAACACATGCATGTTGAACACACAGAGAAAAACTCACATGCTTCACACAGCACAGCCTCAATAGCAGGCCCGTCACTCAAAGATCAGGCCCCGCCCCTCTGCACGACTATGTGTGCAATTTAACCAAAACTGGTGGCTGGTGCAGGAACGCCAGCGTCCTATAGAGAGCCAGAGTGACACAGACTGGCCCTTACAGTGTTACAGCCTGTCAATACACAGAGCAATATTCAATGAATGCATGTGTAATAATGTCAATATATATAGGCTTAGGGTTAGGGGTTAGGGTTAAGGTTAAGGTTAAGGTTAAGTTTAGGGTCAACAGTTAAGTTGAGGTTAGGGTTAAGGTTACAGTTAAGGTTAGGGTCAAAGGTTATAGTTAGGGTCAGGGTCGGGTCAGGGTTAGGGTTAGGGAGGAGGGAGGGCTGCAGACTGGGTTGCAAATTGGTTGAGGTCACGGTTAAGTTTCAAGGCCGAGCTTAAGATGATTATATGTGGAGGACTGGTGGGGTCAGGATTAGAATAAGGGATGAAAACCACAGCGGGCGGCCCGTCGGCCTCTAACTTTTTCCGAAGGTCCTAGAAAATCTGTTTGGATCTGCCTTACATAATTCGGCCCTTGCGCTTCCAACCATACCACCCCGAAGATGTCGGACTTTGGAAAGGTTCCAAAATGGGGATTCAAAATACGGGACGGCCCGTCGGCTATATACTTTTGAACCCGGCGGTCGTGAAACCTCGCCGACAGGGTCTACCCCCTGGAAGCGACCATTGCGCACAATAAAGCTCATGGGACCGAGGCTGTGGGACCTTGGGAAGTGTCCGATATTTGCGTTTTCCGACCCGGAAGCGTTTTTCTTGAATAACTTTTTTCTGAAGGTCTGAGAGCTTAGCCGATTCGTGATGCATTTCTTGTATGCCCCTGAGGCCGTTGCGGATCAACGGTACCAGGCTCGAGTCTGTAGGACGTCAGGAAGCCAAAGTGAGTTTTCGGCGAATGGACCTCGTTAGAAATAGGGTCTTCGGTGAATAGCTCTTGTCCTGAAGGTCGTAGAGACCTGCAAATAGGTCTCTGACTCCCCCCAAGTCATGCATTGCGCTTCCAGAGTACCATCCACGAGTCTGTAGGACCTTCGATGTAGTTATTAGCAAAGACAAAAACTCACATGCATCTCACACACACAAATACACACACACACACACACACACACACACACACCACACCACACCACACACACCACACACACACACACACACACACACACACCACACACACACACACACACACACACACACACACACACACACACACACCACACACACCACACACCACACACACACACACACCACACCACACACCACACACACACACACACACACACACACACACACACACACACACAGCCAAAACTGCACCTCAGTGAGAATAGTGTAAGCCACTGATTGATGTTAGTTTGACAAGCCCAATTTTAATTAAAATGAATTACTTTAAATGGACTTAGAGACCTGGTTCTTTTTCTAAATGAAGAGGGCCTCCCCACATGCGTACTCTATAGTTTGGGACCGATGGCTGCAAGCTAAGGCCCCCAAAACACTCCCACGTGGTCAATGGGTGTGCCAACGTGTCCAACTTTAAGTGTCATTTTTGAGCAATGCAAAAACGTCCATAAAACCTTAAATGTTGGTCTAAAAGACTCCATATTTCGCACAGGCACTCAGTACCAGGCCTAGAATGAGACCATGGGGTGAAATCCTCTCTAAAAACCCCAGTACTTAAATTGGCTTGTGTGAATCCAGGATTTGAATAGGCTGTGTGACTTTACAAATCTGAGAGCACCTCAAAGTCTTGGGCTGGGGTGGGCATTTATTTTCTGAACGTGCTAGAGCTTAGCTCTCTTCTCGAGCTGTACACACTTCCAAGTGTGTGTGCCAACCATGTGAGCCTTGGTGCTGTAGCCTAAGGCATCTCCCACGTGGGAGTGGTTTGAAACCCCAAATCGTGCTCCTTCAAACGCTCATAACTTATGTTCTGAATGTACTAGAAGTGTCATTGATGATGTGTACCCCCACTAGAAGTCGACTATTGCGCTGAAAATGCACCACCCCGAACATCTGGTCCTTTTGTTACAGGGGTGCTAAAGTGTGAGGATAGTACCCCCTCGTAGTCTAAAGCGGTTCCAGATATGCCTCTTCTTTTAGACCCACAGGAAATGTCTTTGTAGTATTAGCGTTAGCTTGTTTTGTAAAAACCGTTTTATTAGGATATACACCACCACACCCCACAACACACAGACACACACACCACACCACACCACACACACACACACCACACACACCACACACACACACACACACACACCACACACACGCACACACACACCACATCACACAGACACACACACACACCACACCACACACACACACACACACACACACACACACACACACACACACACACACACACACACACACACACACACACACACACACACACACACACACACACACACACACACACACACACACACACACACACACACACACACACACACACACACACACACACACACACACACACACACACACACACACACACACACACACACACACACACACACACACACACACACACACACACACACACACACACACACACACACACACACACACACACACACACACACACACACACACACACACACACACACACCACCCCACACCACACACACACACACACACACACACAAACACACACACACACACACACCAACACAACACATGCATGCTATGGCTGCACACACACAGGCCTCAATAGCAGGCCCGTCACTCAAGATCAGGCCCCGCCCTCTGCACGACTATGTGTGCAATTTTAACCAAAAACTGGTGGCTGGTGCAGGAACGCCAGCGTCCTATAGAGGAGCCAGAGTGACACAGACTGGCCACAGTGTTACAGCCTGTCAATACACAGAGCAATATTCAATGAATGCATGTGTAATAATGTCACTATATATTGATATATAAAAATACCGAGTTTTCTATACAAATCTATAAATAAATATATACATAAAAACATATACACACATACCCCATAAATACACACACAACCACACACACACCGAGAGAGAGAGAGAGAGAGACACACTCAAAACACAGAGAAAAACTCACATGCATCTCACATCCACACAAATCCATACACACACACACACACACACACACACACACACACTGTGCGAAAATACAGATACTATTTTTGGGGTATTGAACGTGATCAGCGCTTTCACGCACGCACACACAGGTGAACATTAATGTATTTTCCCAGCTGGTGGCGTTTTCGTGCACTGCAAGCAGTTATACACACCTTCAGTAAAGTGACATGATGCAGAGAGGTTAAGATTATGATAAAATAATCCTTTCATGGTCCCAATTGGGGAAATTGCAGGATTAGATGGATTGGAACGATCGAAAATCAATAGAAACAGTAATGGAGAATACAGTAGCGATATTAAATATGCAGACGGAATAAAAACTAAATTTATTAAAATATGTTTCATTTACGATGGGAAATAGTATTCAATAGTACTTACACAAGAATACCTTTTCCTTTCTGAAGGACTAATTATTCTATTTCATGGTGAAGACGAAAGTTAAAGTGTGGATGTGAATAAAATACAAAATGTTCAGTGTTCTAGGTAGTTTATAATCTAGATTTTACATGATGTATCTTCATATTGCAATTAGGTCAAAGTGCAAGAAACTTTTCTTGATAATATAATGTATTATACAGATGCCCTTGCATATAAATGCATTTAATGTCCTGGGAATGGAAAGGCATCTGAACGTTTGGCAAAGAATCATGCCTCTTTTTATTTCTCTGGAGGCATTTGTGTAAATGCATACACATTATATTGTGCAATTCCCTTCTAAATGCCTCATGGGTGACTTCCGTTCTTATTCTACTCTGTCTTGTTACACTTTCATCTGGTAGGTGGTCACTGATATCATTTATAAGTAACCCGCTAATTAAATGATCTTTAAGGCGTGTAGGCTGATGCTGATGCTGATGCTGATGCTGAAGCTGATGCTGATGCTGATTAGGGTCAAAGGTTTAGGGTTAAGGTTAGGGTTAGAGGTTAGGATTAGGTTAGGGTTAGGCAGTGTCGGGAGGTAGGAGGAGTTAGATTGAATGGTGAACATTTGTGCTAAATTGTTTGAAGTTGCTGCTTAGTTAATAGAGGGCTAGGTGCAACAGGACAGGAAGCAGAACTGGAAGAGGAGATGCGGCTACACCGAGAACTCTTCCTCACCCGGCTAGGCGAGTCTGCATACCTGCCCGTCACTCCATAAGGGGAGCGATGGGAGGTAGGGGGAGCTAGATTAAAGGATGAATATTTGTGCTAAATTATTGTTCGAAGTTGCTGATTAGTTAATAGAGGGGTTGGTGTAACAGGACAGGGAGCAGAACTGGAAGAGGAGATGTGGCTACACCGAGAACTCTTCGTCACCCGTGAGGCAAATCTGCATACCTGCCCGTTACTCCCTAAGGGGAGCGATGGGAGGTAGGAGGGGTTTAATTTCAAGTGGAAGGATAAACTGAAGGTAAGTTGAAGGTGAGTGTCTGTGTCTTAATGTAGTATTGTATTGATACTTAAATAATGTCCAGATAAAGAGTTATCGTTGAAGGTAAGTGACCATTTGTATTGATGCAACATCGTATTATTGTTTGAATAATGACTCATTTTCAGAAATTGATTTTCAAGGTAAGTGTAACATTGATCTTTTAATGATGTCCAGTATTAATGATTTAAAAGTAACCCTGTTTCTTTTCAGACCTTCTAAAAAGGAACAGTCATCAGTAGTGGATCTCAAGATCATCGAGTGTTTGGCCCCTTCACTAGACACTCACCTGAGGCGGCCCTCCCAGGGTGTACGAGTCCTGGGATTATGTAACCTAATAAAAAGTCTGAAAGGGTCACTGAATAAAGTATTTGACGTCATTGTTCTAGTTTATTCAGGTGGAACTGTCTAAGTTATTGTTTTCTATTTTAGATTGTTTGAATTTGAAAATAAAGATTTAGTTGGAGTTGAATCGTTAAATATTGGGTCTTTTGAATAAAGTGTGCCTCATGGGTGACTTCCGTTCTTATTCTACTCTGTCTTGTTACACTTTCATCTGTTAGGTGGTCACTGATATCATTTATAAGTAACCCGCTAATTAAATGATCTTCCATGTTATTAATTCAATTCAATTTATTTGTATAGCCCAGTTTCACAAATTTGTCTCAGAGTGCTTTACAATCTGTACACATAGACATCCCTGCCCCACATCGGACCAGGAAAAACTCCCAAATAACCCTTCAGGAGGAAAAAAAGGGAAGAAACCTTCAGGCGAGCAACAGAGGAGGATCCTCTCCAGGATGGACAGATGCAAATTAGTAATTATATGTTATCAGGAAGTAGATTGGTTTGAGTGACCTACAAAAACGCAGGCTTTGTTGACGGAAGTCTGTTTTTACTCGCCGTTGGCAAGTTATATTTAATGGTGAGAGTCAGCAGGTTGCTTTCAAAATCAACAACTTCAATAACACACACACACACACACACACACACAGAGAGTTAAATTAAATCAAACCATTTATTTTTTGTCTCTTTAAGCCCGTCCACGGCACCCGTCCTCTTGGTCAGCGCGCGGTGTCCAAGGACTGCTGGACTTGTTGCGGTCTAGAAACGAGGTGAAAGGGTTAAAAACTGTGTGTGCGTGTGTGTAGGCGTGTAGGTGCGTGTGTGTTAAAATGCACACAGGCCACCTACGCAGGACCTCTTCCGGAATTGACCCCGCTCCCTTCCAGTTCTCCTTGGTCATCTGCACCGTGCTGATGCAGAGACAGAGAGACAGAGAGACAGAGACGCACACACACACACAGTGAGACAGAGTCAGACAAACTCACATGCCAATTGGGTGAAGGAAGCGTCTCTAAGACCTACAAATTAGAAAAACATGAACAACCTCGAAAGGGACCAGGAGCCCACTACGGCGTTGCTGGATTCGTCCATTAAAGAGGAGTCGGAAGATTCTTTTTTCCGGGTCCCGATCACTCTCCAAAAATTCCACCTGGTGGTCAGTGGGACGATTGCAACATGTGGGCTTGACTTCTCGTTGCAGGCCTTCCAGTTGGAGCTGGCTCTGGAAGAACCGTTTTATGGCCAGCCCCTGAGCTTAAGCGGAGGGGGTTCATCGGCCTGGCTCGGTGACGACCCGGGGCCGCTCCTGGACCATTGGACGCGGGACGATTTCCAGGAGACCAGGAGAGTGTTCCCTCCAGCCGACGAGCTCGGTGCCCAGCCGGCGTTAGTCGGGGTTCAACTGGTGCAGGTCAAGGTGCCGTGACACTGGAGCACTTGGCATCGGACCTAGCCACCAGGGAGGCTTTCCCCGTACCTTTTACTTTTCAGAGGGCATCCCTCAAAAAGGTGCCTTGACACTGGAGCGGTTCCAGGAGCACGGGATGCCCCAGCAATGGGAGAAAGTACATCGGTTCTTGGTGCTCACTTTTGCCAGCTGCATTGGGCTAGGGTTACCCTATGCTGAACCAAGCTGATGAAGCTGATGCTGATGCTGATGCTGATGCTGATGCTGATGCTGATGCTGAAGCTGATGCTGATGCTGAAGCTGATGCTGATGCTGAAGCTGATGCTGAAGCTGATGCTGAAGCTGATGCTGAAGCTGATGCTGATGCTGATGCTGATGCTGATGCTGATGCTGATGCTGATGCTGAAGCTGATGCTGATGCTGATGCTGATGCTGATGCTGATGCTGATGCTGAAGCTGAAGCTGCTGCTGCCGCCCTGCACGTGTGGCGAAACCACTGTGGGGACAAGAGACCCTCGATTACTTGACTAAGAGAATGTTGCAGTTACAATACGCTTAGTACCGTACGAAGCAAGTTTTAACCTGGAATGCGGCGGGGTCGCGGCGGCGGCTTCGCCTCGGGCCTCAGGCGGAATGTATTGGCCCCAGCGTGGCTCTTCTGCAGAGCTGACCAGCATCCTTTGGCCGACCTGCAGAGACGCAAACGTTAATCTGAGGCGCTGGCGTGACGCGACATGACTTTGATTGAGTCCTAATTGTTCTGCACAACCGCCGCATTAAAGTCAACAGGGCACTTCGCTGAGCTCGATAGTGGCTTAGCGATCAATTTTGACAGTTGCATTTCATCACCGTCAGCTCTTGTCAACCAGTTCCCCGGTTTTAGAAATCCAAATTGATGTGAAAAGGGTTACTGCAGGTGCAGTGGGCATCGTCTTAGCACCAAGGAGACTGTTCTAGAGGTACGGTAGACGGCTTACCGCTCGCTCCTCTGGCGACTAGTGGGCCAACCAGTCAATCACGGCACCCTCCCCAAACGAGCCCCTGGACACGCCGTAGTCGAAGAGCAGCTCCTCGTCCACTGGGATGTTGCGGCTCGCTCGGAACAGTATTACGGTCCTTTCCAACAGCACTCTACAGACTGGCTTCAGGTTGCCAGTTTTCGAGTGGTTGATCCGTCGGCCCACCGTGTCAATTTCCGGGTGGCACCGGCAGGGGTGGACATGTGCGTCGATACATTTTTGCACTTCTCCATGCCGGAAGAAGTACATGTAGCCCATGTCCCCCGCAGCCGTTTTGCGTGCCGCCCACCGCTTCCTCCCCTCGCCACCCGAAAGCATTTCGCCGTGGTAGTCGCGACAACGTCCCCCGCTGAAAGGGAATTGTTGCCACGACTCCTGTAATGAAGAAAACACACACACACACGAGTCAGATCAACCATTGACCAACGGCACCGTTGCAGACTGTCAAACGTTTAAATATCTTTGAGTCAACGTCGGCGTCCTCCTCGCATCCCGATACAAACAGTTGAATGGCTCCGTCTTACCCAAGCCCTTCGGCGCGCCGACGTCCTTGACCGCCAGCCCCTTCCAGCGCTGCGTGTCCACGCCCGCGATGACCTCCGGGCTCCTCTCGGCGCCGTCTTGGGTGGTGGCCGGTGTCCACCTACGCAGGACCTCCTCCGGAATCGACCGGGTTCCCTTCCAGTTCTCCCTGGCCATCTGCACCCTCACGTAGTTTAGGGAAGGCCTGCGCAGGTCGCACCGTGCTGATGGAAAGAAGAAAAGAAAAAGAGCCACGGTCAGTCATGAAAGTCACCCGCAGCGCAGCGCAGCGCTACACGGGAGCAGATACATTTTCGCATCAAATGAAATGGCGCACTCACCCAGCATAAGCTTGACCCTCTCCTCTCGCTGCCCGGCGCGCCACATGTCGGAGAAGGTCCGGTTGGAGAAGCCAGCAGCCGTCCTCCGTTTCTTGGTTGGCGGCGGGCCCACAACCGTCACCGGGAACGTGGCCAGAAGTCAGAAGTAGTCTCTGGCCAAAGGCTGCGGCTGGACAGGTACAGGAGTAGAGCTGAGAAACGAAACGCATGAAAGGAATCGGGGTTAAACGATTACCAACTCAAAGTGCGCGCCAAAGGACGGGCCTACGCTACCGCGACGACAGGATGAAGGGACCCGTACCGGCTCAAGGATCGCAGCAGTTCGGTAGTGGCCACGACGACCTCTCTTGGAACCTCTGCGCCGCTCGGTGCCAGATACCGCACCACGTCCTCCATCTGCCGCGCCGTGAAGCCGGCGCAGTCGCACGCCGTCTTGACGGCCAGCCTGACCTGCTGGCTGGTGGTCGGCGTCACCGTGTAACTGCAGTGAGAACACGAGGCGGCGCATTTTAACTACGCATTCGTCGGGCGCGTGCACAACGGCAGCGGGTGAGCATTTACAGTTCAGTTTGATTAATTCAGCCGCTTGCCTAGTGTGGAGGCGAACGAGGTCGACCGCGACGTTGTTTACGGACTTCCCGGCGGCCGACAGGAAGAACTCGTCGCACGGCACAACGTGGCAGCCGGGGCGAACGCCGGCATAGTACAGCTGAAACCACTGGGGACAAAACGGACAGTTACTCGACTGTAAAAAGATTGTGGGCAATAGGCACTTTGCATGGCGCCAGACAAATGTCAAACCGCTTACCGCTTCTTCCTCGCCGGAAAGGGCAAGCGCAGTTGACGTCGGGTCCACCGATCCGAGCGACCACCCGCCAGGCGTCTCCGCCGGTTCACCCAGTCCGTGACCTGGGAAACAATTTGAAAAGAAGCGTGTCTACGCGGCAGCATGTGTTAAGGGGACGCGCCCCGTTCACGCCGTACACGCGGCATACTCACAGTCAGGCCGTCGACCGCCGCAGGGCTCTGGAAGAGGCCGAAGACCAGGACCGCCTCACAGTAGTAGCGGTACATGGTCTTCTCCTTGTCAGTCAGCTGCGTAGAAGCGCGACACTTTCGCACCACCTTGAGGAAGTCTGGCCTGGCCACTTCCAGAACCCGCTGGCACTCGATTACTCCGCGAGTGCCGTGCAAATCGCGACTGTGCCTAGGCAACAAAAAGAGAGAGACGGGGTTTTTAAATCAAACACTCGAGATCAACAATTGCGTGCAAATACCAAAAATGTAAACGCACCTACCGTGGACGACTTGTTGCAGGACTGCCGGTGCCGGTGCCGGTGCCGGTGCCGGGCTGCTCTGCGGCCGCAGGTGAGGTGCTGGCGCTGGGCTGCTCTGCGGCCGCAGGTGAGGTGGCCTCAGGCGGGACGTTGTCCACGTAGAAGCCACGCTCCCTGAACTCTCCCAGCAGAGCCAGCCGACTGGTCTCCTCTGGAATCAGGGTCTCCAGAAGCTTATAGTCCCAGTTCCTTCCCACGTTGACCCACCTCCTGCCGGACAGCTTCATCCCGGCGAGCGCCACCTTGCGCTCTTCGGGGTGCTCGCGCCTTCATAAGCCAGCGCCAGGTGACTGGAGAGAGGTTCTTCTGGGGCTTCCGACACAGTCCGCAGTGGAACACGTTCTCCTTCACAAATCTTCAAGACAAGAACAAATAGACAGACACATTAAGAATATTGAAATGAAACTGTTTTTAAAATCAAAACGCTGAAAAATCAACCGGGTGGAACATCAATGACACAAGCAAGTCTTACCTGGGTTTGGAGTCTGCCATCGTGATCGTCGATCTGGAATTAAAAAGAAGGAGGGAAAAAAAAGCAGGTCTGGGGTCATTTTCAGGTTTTAAAAACAACAAACAAAAAGGCTCTTGCATAGAGCTTCACCCCCATACATGAGACAGAGATACAATTTGTTGTCAGAGTAGCGTCAAACTAAATACAATAAACTAAACACACAAAATATATATTAGTTTTAAAAAAGGTATGAAAGATGTATCCAAAATACAATACATTTTGGAGCGGTTTCGTGTGACGAGTTCACCCGACCCGTCGCCGCAAGAGGAAACCCGGTTTATTAATCCACGAGTTTAAACTGATTTCTGCTCCGTATTTCATGGAAAACTCATAGCTTTAAAAGCGGAAAGTGTCAGACCCACTGCAGCGGATTGACACTCAGAA
>JAYMGU010000879.1:362834-378189 GCA_036178185.1 Liparis tanakae | reverse complement strand
CTTCAGGAAAAACTATTCACCGACCCTATTTCCGGGGTCCTTTCCCCAAAAAAAACTCACTTTGGCTTCCCGACGTCCTACAGACTCGAGCCTGGTACCTTTGGGATCCCAACGGCCCCAGGGCATACAAGAAATGCATCACGAATCGGCTAAGCTCTCAGACCTTCAAAAAAAAAAGTTATTAAAAAAAACGTTTCGGCCGAAGCAAATATGGGACATTTCCCCGGCCCCAAAGCCTGGCCCCATGAGCTTTATTTGCGCAATTGTTTCAGGGGGTGGCCCCGAGGCTCTCGCCCCCCGTTAAAAAAATATAAAAACCCGAGGGGTATTATTTTGAACCCCCTTTTTGGGAAACCCTTTTTCCAAAGTCCGTCTTCGGGGGGTTTGGTTGGGCCAAGGCCAAATTTTTAAGGCAGACCCAAACAGATTTTCTCTAGGACCCAAAAAAAGTTAGGGGCCCGGGGGGCCGGTTGGTTTTCACCCCCTTATTCCCTCCCCTAACCCAAACCCCCAAACCAAACCCCAAACCCCAAACCCCAAACCCCTAGGAAAGTCAAAATGTGTTGATATCTAGGAATGTACAGACAAAACTCTGGAGAAGTACAAACGTAGCATCAAGTAATGAAGAACACATTGAGGGGCTGAAAGCTCCAGGTCATACCCGATCAAAGAACCCACCTCATCCTTTACTTCTCTCCAGAATGATTGAATTTAGCACATTTCCAAAACATGTGTCAAGTGCCAACTTCAGAGTTACATTTACTACATGGGGGAACCTTTGGGCCCAGCCATCAGTGCTGTGCAATGCAGTCTATGTCATATTTCCAATTGTCTTTCTGTCTGTGTGCTCAGGATGTTAAGTGTGTTTCCTATAATTGATGTCCATACGTTTCTCTATCTGACACTCCATGTCCACCCGCCACGGTTTGCGGATGTGGTCAGTGGAGTAATTACGTCCAGGCTCTATCTAGAGTCTGGACCAGTTCTGCATTTTGGTACTATTCTCCTCCTCTGTTTTATGCCCCCTGCCCAGACAAGCACAGAATACAGATATTGTACTTCAGTAGAACAATAATAAGAATAAGAATAGTTAGGGCTGGGCGACTACATGTGTGGTGGATACCGGGTTTATTTGTGTGCCACCTTTAAAAGCCGCTATCCGGACCCCAACAAACTCACAGTGACCGGAAACGCAGGGTTAGGGTGAAATAAAGAAACTTTGAATAATTGTTTTAATAATTTTATTGAATAAATGAAAAGAAACTTAACTTATCTTAACATTCTGCATCCCCCACCCTCCATGCAGTGAGAGTCTTTGCAGAAATCATACAATTAAAAAAATCAGAACATTTAAAAAGGAAACTTTGAATGAAAGGAAACTTAACTTATCTTAACATTCTGCATCCCCCACCCTCCTTGCAGTGAGAGTCTTTGCAGAAATCATACAATTAAAAAGTCAGAACATTTAAAAAAGGAAACTTTGAATGAAAGGAAACTTAACTTAATCTTAACATTCTGCATCCCCCACCTCCATGCAGTGAGAGTCTTTGCAGAAATCATACAATAAAAAAAATCAGAACATTTAAAAAGGAAACTTTGAATGAAAGGAAACTTAACTTAATCTTAACATTCTGCATCCCCCCCACCCTCCATGCAGTGAGAGTCTTTGCAGAAATCATACAATAAAAAAATCAGAACATTTAAAAAAGGAAACTTTGAATATTTTTGTTGTTGTTGTTATTTTTGAGTTTTTCTCTCTGTGTGTGTTTTTGAGTGTATCTCTCTCTCTTTCTCTCTCTCTCTATCTCTCTCTCTCTCTCTCTCTCTATCACTCCTCTCTCGGTGTGTGTGTGTGTGTTTGTGTGGTTGTGTGTGTATTTATGGGTATGTGTGTATATGTTTATATGTACATGTATATATTTATTTAGAGATTTGTATGATAAACAAATGAAAGGAAAGTTATCTTTACAATGCTGCATTGCCCCCTTCAAGCTCCAGAAATGTGCTTATTTCTCCAACAATCTACTCTTCTTTTTCTTGTAAGCCATCAAACTTGGCTGGAATTCCCAGTTCCTGACATTTGCCAAGGTACTGTTTATAGCCCACTTCAAGGTGGACTGTCGGGGCAAAGCAAACCAGAGACGACTCCAGCGTAGACCACAGTGTGCGATAATTCACCGCATGAACATGGACCGATCGTGGGACCATCTGGTCAAGCTTCCGTGTCGGCGACGGCCTGAACGCCGCCGACGGCTGCAGAAACGCTGCCCCTGAAGGCTCTGTGCGCCAAGATGGGCTTTTAGCTGGTCCCAACCTGTAGGCGATTGTTTCGTGGAGTCGCCACAGCTTCAGCCCTGTCACTGGGGCAACAAGAAGCGTGACTGGACGTGCAGGTCCTGCAGTTGCTTCTGTGAACACTTCATGTCCACGATCAGGGTTGCAAGCTTTTTATAGCATACGAGACCTGGTTCAGGATTAGCCCAATGCAGCTGGCAAAAGTGAGCACCAAGAACTGGTATTCCTTCTCCCATTGGTGAGGCAGTCTCTCATGACTGTCACCAGCCAGGGCATTCCGTGCTCCTGGAACCGCTCCAAGTTCTTTGGGAAGGTCAGGAGCGCCTCTCGATCTCCGTGCAGATGTCTCCGCACATGGAGGCCGCTTTGGCGCCGAGAGACGGCTCCTTCCGCCGAGTGCACCTCCACATAGTCTCTAAAGTTCCAGGAGACTTTCTTGCTGTTGCGGATGTCACGGTACTTGAGGGCTGGGAAAAACTTTATCTTCTTTTCTAGAAATCCGGCCACCAAACAATCTGTCACGCTGTGTCCGCTTTCAGAGACCAGGTTCCGAGCCCTCTGAAAAGTAAAAGGCACCGGGAAGGCCTCCCTGGTGGCCAGGTCCGATGCCAGGTGCTCCAGCGTCACGGCGCCTTTGAGGGATTCCGGAGGGCCGGGGCCCTGTAAACCAGCCAGAGGGATCCTGTCGTTCCTCTGGTACAGATCCCCCAGAAGGACCTGCACCAGTCGAGCCCCGACTAACGCCGGCTGGGCACCGAGCTCGTCCGATAGGGGGAACACTCTCCGGATCCTGGTCTCCTGGTACTCGTTCCGCGTCCAGTGGCGCAGGGGTGGAGGGTCGTCACCGGCACTCGCACTGCTATGTGGAGCCAGGCCGACGAACCCCCTCCGGTACGTGAGACTCTCTGGGTTCGACGAGCTGGTCCCCAGACTGACGCTGAACGGCACGCCGCCACGCCAGGGGTGGCCATAAAAAAGTTCTTCCAGAGCCAGCTCCAGCTGGAAGGCCTTCCGGCTCGGCTCGTAGCCCCCCCTGTTGCGGTGCCCGACGTGCAGTTTGTACAAGGACTGCACCAAGAAGTCCATGACCTTGGACAGGATCACGAGAACACCCTGGTTGTGGGGCCCCAGCCTGTAAGGCAGAACCACCGGTTCTCCCGAAAGAATCGGAGCAATTGCTCCTCCACAAAGAACCAGGAAGGCTCCACATTTTTGGGGTACTCAATAATATCCTCGAGCAAAAGGACATACTCGAGCCTGAGGTGGAACGGGCAGATCATCTTGGAGACGAGGTCCCGCATGTGGTCCAAGTAGTTTGTTGCTCTGGCTTCCATGGCGTTGGCGTATTGGGGGTGTGACAGCCCACATGTCACAATCGTCCCACTGACGGGGTGTTTGAAAGGGCTCTTCACGTGTATGTGGGGGGAGTCCACATACAGCTGGACGAAGAGCGTGGTGAAGTCCTTCGTGACCCTGAGTTTTCTGGAAAGTCGGTTGGCGTGGTTGTCGAGAACGGTCTGGAAGTTTACTGCTTCGTGGATCCCCAGTGCAGTGTACAGGGTTCCATGGGAAAGCGACATCTGTTCCAGCCTGTGCGTGCCACATGAGCAAAATGTCGGGTCTTTGGCGCCGACATTGCAGGCCACGTGGATGGTGGTTTTGAGGATCAGGTGTTGGTCAACCAGTTGGTCAATCTCGAGGCCACGCTCAGACTTCATGCCGAATTTCTGGAGTGTGATCAGGACCCGGAAAAGGAATCTCCGACGATATCCAATGGCCGAATCCAGCAAACCCAAAATGAAGTCCTGGTCCTTCTCAACGTCCTTGATGTTCTTCAAATTACTAGGCCTGTTTTTTTGAATTGTCGGCCAACACTTGACCTTGACCGACAAGCCCTGGATCTTGACCACAAAGACTTTTTGAATGTTTTGCATAAGTCTCAGAGACGCTTCCTTCACCCAACTCTGATCGGCGAGCCGGGCGGTCAGGGTTCTCAATGTCTTTGGGTAGAAGGGAGAGGTCCAGAAAGTAGCCGGGCGACATGGGCGATGGTCACCCAAGCATCAGCTGGACACACTTGTACGCCTGTCCGACAGCTGGCTCAACACGAGGTGCTTTTTAAGATAGGAAAACTGCCCGTGGAGGTGGAACGGACGGAATTCAGGCATCTTTAAATAAGGAATTTGGCCTTAATGGCCTGAAGTGAGCCCACTTCAATAACAAGCCCGTCAATATCATACGAAAAGTCCAAAACATCTTCGGGTCTTCAACAACAGTCGAATGCACAGGATAATTACCTCGCCGCTGAGGAACGCCGCCATGGAAGGGTAGCTTCCAAAAGCTCGTTGAGGATTTCCATTGTCGTTCGCAAGATCCATCAAAGAAGACATTTTAATTTGTATTAGCACAGGCTATACGGACAAAAAGACGCCGCGATTCCGCTCTCATTTACCCATCCTGCACACCTGTCAAAGTGATGGTGAAAGTGCATACTAATGAGGTCGCTCAATAATGGTCCTGATGGCCATGGGTGGTACTGTTGATCCGCTATGGCCGAGTTGGTGGGTGTGCAAAGCCTATCCACGAGTCTCTCAGACGTGCACAACAAGAGCTTGGAACCGAAAAGCGATTCAATGTTTTACTTCCTGCCTCAAAAAAAAAAAAAAAACTGGGTACTGGGAGAACTGCAGTGATGCCACTAGGGTTCCCTCTGGCGCCCCTGGCTTATATAATAGGCTTATATAATATATATATATATATATATATATATATATATATATATATATGTGTGTATACATATGTTTATTTTTATATATTTATATATACGTTATTACACACGTATTCATTGTATAATGTAGCGACCCTGTGTAGTGGCTGTCAATCACAGTGTGGCACCTCGCGTGCATGCTGGTCGAGGGGGCTTGCCTGTGATTGGCGGAGTAGAGGGCAGGCGGGGTTGTTAACCTGTAGGAAAACAAGAGTTAAGGTTGAATGACGGGAACAGTTGTTGTTGTCGTCGTTGTTGCATGAGGTTTATAGAGTTGCTGAACTGAGAGGAACACGCACGCTGTCTGTGTTGGTGGATGCCCAATAAAGTTGGATTAAGAACGTCGGCCCGTTTCCGTGTCATCCGTGCCATAACGTCCGAAACGTTACAATATTGTTCCGTGTACACACGCCGTAATATTCTACGGCCAGTCTGTGTCACTCTGGCTCCCTCTATAGGACGCTGGCGTTCCTGCACCAGCCACCAGTTTTTGGTTAAATTGCACACATAGTCGTGCAGAGGGGGCGGGGCCTGATCTTTGAGTGACGGGCCTGCTATTGAGGCGTGCTGTGTGTTCAACATGCATGTGTTGTGTTGGCTGTTGGTGTGTGTGTGTGTGTTTGTGTGTGGTGTGTGTGTGTGTGTGTGTTGTGCGTGTGCGTGTGTGTTGTGTGTGTGTGTGTGTTGTGGTGTGTGTGTGTGTGTTGTGTGTGTGTGTGTGTGGTGTGTGTGTGTGGTGTGTGTGTGTGTGGTGAGTGGTGTGTGTGTGTGTGGTGTGTGGTGTGTGGGTGTGTGGTGTGTGTGTGTGTGGGTGTGTGGTGTGTGTGTGTGTGGTGTGTGTGTGTGTGGTGTGTGGGTGTGTGGTGTGTGTGTGTGTGGTGTGTGTGTGTGTGTGGTGTGTGTGTGTGTGTGTGGTGTGTGTGTGTGTGTGTGGTGTGTGTGTGTGTGTGTGTGTGTGTGGTGTGGTGTTTGTGTGTGTGTGTGTGTGTTTGTGTGGTTGTGTGTGTATTTATGGGTATGTGTGTATATGTTTATATATATGTATATATTTATTTATAGATTTGTGTAAAATTATGGGTATATATATATATATATATATTGACATTATTACACATGCATTCATTGAATATTGCTCTGTGTATTGACAGGCTGTAACACTGTAAGGGCCAGTCTGTGTCACTCTGGCTCCCTCTATAGGACGCTGGCGTTCCTGCACCAGCCACCAGTTTTGGTTAAATTGCACACATAGTCGTGCAGAGGGGCGGGCCTGATCTTTGAGTGACGCTCGCTATTCAATTGAATTGAAATTTAATTGAAATATACTTTATTAATCCCCAAGGGGAAATTTGCGGACAGAGTAGCACCAATAAACATTAAACTAAAACACAATAATAAAATAAACAAGTGAGATATAAAATAAAATATATAAAATAAAATAAAATATATGCAATATATATATATATATATATATATATATATGTATATATACACACAAAGAGAAAGAGAATAACCAATAACAATTAAATAAAATGAAATGTGCAAAATGTAAAGTGCAGGTGTGTTATTGTATCACAAGTTTCTGGCAGGAGGTCTGCTCGCCCAGCAGACGATGGCCAAGTGGAGCACACTGGCTACAACCGACTGGTAGAAGATCTCCAACATCTTGCTGCACACGTTGAAGGATCGGAGCTTCCTCAGGAAAAAGAGTCGACTCATCCCCTTCCTGTACACAGCGTTGATGTTGGCCTTCCAGTTCAGTCGGCTGTCGATGGAGACGCCCAGGTACTTGCACTCCTCCACCATCTCCACGTCCACTCCCAGGACGCTCAGAGGAGCAGGAGCTGTCGTCTTCCTCCTGAAGTCCACCACCATCTCTTTAGTCTCGGCCACGCTCAGCCAAGCAGGTGATTCTCATCGTGTTACGTGATGCTGCAGCCCTGATGAGAGGTGGGTGAGAGGTGACTGGGCCCCAACCCACCCGAACCTAACCCTAACCCACGGGACCGAGACACCCCACTCCCTGTGTACATGTTCCCCCTAATTGTATTGTTGTTGTACTGTGATTCTGCTGTTCTACTGTAAGTTGTGTACGTATGTTTGTGAGTTGTTAAGCTTCACTGGTTGACCTAAATTTCCCTCGATTAATAAAGTATCCATCCATCTACCTATCTATATATTTCCTAAATTAATAATTCATACGCTGTACATATCTTTCATCCCAGCTGTTTCAATTGTATTACATTTTATTCTACAACCTTGTTTATTTAATTATTTTGAGTTTGAAGGCCTTAAAATGGTCTGCTCCATGAAAAGGACTCATGCACTAATGTTATGTAAAATGTGCATTTGAAAACACTTTTTTGTTCATCCCATTTTTAAAATTAGATTAGATTTCTGCAAGCCTTATGTCCCATGAAACCAGGACACAGGATTCAACTTGCACAAACGTTTCGCCAGCACTTTCTTCTTCCTGTGTTCATGAATGAATTCACTCAATCAACTGAGTGACTTCTTCTGGAAATTGGATCTTGTTAAAAAATACCTGACGCAATACCGCCACCCAGTGGTAAGAGAGCGTATTTGGGATATTCAACACTTTTAATTCAGTGGTATAAAACACTTTTAATTCACACTCGAATTAAAACCCTCTGCCGCCAAGCGCGACACGCTGCCCACAAGTGAAAAACGAAACGTTTATGGTGGCCCTTATGTTAAAAATCTATGAAGTTGAATAATAGTGGATCGTATATGTGACAGGAAGTAGATTGATTTGAGGAAACCGGAAGCGAAGTTGTGAGGGCTTTAAAAGCTGCGCTGTGTTGCCGGAAGTCTTTGCCACCCGTCTAGCTAGCGGTAAGTCATGTTTCATGTTGTGAGAGCCTGTATGTTTGTGCGTTTCGGTCAAAGCTCTTTGCTCCTGGATTTATTTCCATCTGTGTATCTATCAGCGTGACTCTGCCGGGCGTGCTACAGAACTGACGGTTTTAAACGTCGAACTTTGTTAAAGCGATGTCGCCGCGTGTCTCGGACCGCGTGGACGCCACGTGATGTTTACATTTATAGCTGCGCGTCAGCAGCTCGTCTGGGGTCTTTATTTTGTTATCGACTTCGTAGTAGGTCTCTCAGCTTTAATCTATGCGACATTTGGCCGCGTGAACGCACTAAAATGTTGTAGCGCAACTTTGGTTACTGCCGGTGTGCGGTGGTGCTTTTGCACTTTTCTGAGTGTCAATCCGCGGCAGTGGGTCTGACACTTTCCGTTTTTAAAGCTATGAGTTTTCCGCGGAAATACGGAGCAGAAATCAGTTTAAACTCGTGGATTAATAAACCGGGTTTCCTCTTGCGGCGACGGGTCGGGTGAACTCGTCACACAGAACCGCCACAAAATGTATTGTATTTTGGATACATCTTTCATACCTTTTTTAAAACTAATATATATTTTGTGTGTTTAGTTTATTGTATTTAGTTTGACGCTACTCTGACAACAAATTGTATCTCTGTCTCATGTATGGGGGTGAAGCTCTATGCAAGAGCCTTTTTGTTTGTTGTTTTTAAAACCTGAAAATGACCCCAGACCTGCTTTTTTTTCCCTCCTTCTTTTTAATTCCAGATCGACGATCACGATGGCAGACTCCAAACCCAGGTAAGACTTGCTTGTGTCATTGATGTTCCACCCGGTTGATTTTTCAGCGTTTTGATTTTAAAAACAGTTTCATTTCAATATTCTTAATGTGTCTGTCTATTTGTTCTTGTCTTGAAGATTTGTGAAGGAGAACGTGTTCCACTGCGGACTGTGTCGCAAGCCCCAGAAGAACCTCTCCAGTCACCTGGCGCGGGCTTGCATGAAGGCGGAAGCACCCAAGAGCGCAGGTGGCGCCGCCGATGAAGCTGTCCCGCAGGAGGTGGGTCAACGGGGAAGGAACTGGGACTATAAGCTTCTGGAGACCCTGATTCCAGAGGAGACCAGTCGGCTGGCTCTGCTGGGAGAGTTCAGGAGCGTGGCTTTACGTGGACAACGCCCCGCCTGAGGCCACCTCACACCTGCGGCCGCAGAGCAGCCCAGCCAGCACTCACCTGCGTCCGCAGAGCAGCCCGCACCGCACCGCACCGCACCGCAGTCCTGCAACAAGTCGCCCACGGTAGGTGCGCTACATTTTGGTATTTGCACGCAATTGTTGATCTCGAGTGTTTGATTTAAAAACCCCGCCTTCTCTTTTTTGTTGCTCAGGCACAGTCGCGATTTGCACGGCACTCGCGGAGTAATCGAAAGTGCCAGCGGTTCTGGAAGTGGCCAGGCCAGACTTCCTCAAGGTGGTGCGAAGTGTCGCTTCTACGCAGCTGATTGACAAGGAGAAGACCATGTACCGCTACTACTGTGAGGGTCCTGGTCTTCGCCTCTTCCAGAGCCCTGGCGGCGGTCGACGGCCTGACTGTGAGTATGCCGCTGCGGTACGGGCGTGAACGGGCGCGCCCCTTAACACATGCTGCCGCGTGTATTTGGACACGCGTTTCATTTCAAATTGTTTCCCAGGTCACGGACTGGGTGAACCGGGCGGAGACGCCTGGCGGGTGGTCGCTCGACGGGAGGACCCGACGCCAACCGTGCGTTTGCCCTTTCCGGCGAGGAAGAAGCGGTAAGCGGTTTGACATTTGTCTGGCGCCATGCAAAGTGCCTATTGCCCACAATCTTTTTACAGTCGAGTAACTGTCCGTTTTGTCCCCAGTGGTTTCAGCTGTACTATGCCGGCGTTTCGCCTGCTGCCACGCCAGCCGCGGCGACGAAGTTCTTCCTGTCGGCCGCCGAAGTCCGTAAACAACGCCGCGTCGACCTCGCTCGCCCACTCAGGCAAGCGGCTGAATTAATCAAACTGAACTGTAAATGCTCACCCGCTGCCGCAGTGCACGCCACCGACGAATGCGTAGTTAAAATGCGCCGCCGTGTTCACTCACCGCAGTTACACGGTGACGCCGACCACCAGCCAGCAGAAGTCAGGCTGGCCGCCAAGACGGCGGTATATCGCGCCGCTTCACGGGCGCCGCAGATGGAGGACGCGGGTGCGGTATCTGGCACCGAGCGGCGAGAGGTTCCAAGAGAGGTCGCCGTGGCCACTACCGAACTGCTGGCGATCCTGAGCCGGCACGGGTCCTTCATCCTGTCGCCGCGTAGCGAGTCTGGCCCTTTGGCGCCAAGACTTTGAGTTGGTAATCGCTTAACCCCGATTCCTTTCTTATGCGCTTTCATTTTCAGCTCTGCTCCTGTACCTGTCCAGCCGCAGCCTTTGGCCAGAGACTACTTCTGACTTCTGGCCACGCTCCCGTGACGGTTAGGGCCCGCCGCCAGCCAAGAAACGGAGGACGGCTGCTGGCTTCTCCAACCGGACCTTCTCCCACATGTGCGCCGCCGGGCAGCGAGAGGAGAGGGTCAAGCTTATGCTGGGTGAGTGCGCCATTTCATTTGATGCGAAAATGTATTCGTTCTCTGTGTGGCGCTGCGCTGCGCTGCGCCGCTATGGTGACTTTCATGACTGACCGTGGCTTTTTCTTTTTCTTTCCATCAGCACGGTGCGACTCCGCGCAGGCCTTCCCTAAACTACGTGAGGGTGCAGATGGCCAGGAGAACTGGAAGGAACCCGGTCGATTCCGGAGGAGGTCCTGCGAGGTGGACACCGCCACCACCCAAGACGGCGCCGAGGAGAGCCCGGAGGTCATCGCGGGCGTGACACGCAGCGCTGGAAGGGGCTGGCGGTCAAGGACGCCGGCGCTACCGGCGGGCTTGGGTAAGACGGAGCCATTCAACTGTTTGTATCGGGATGCGAGGAGGACGCCGACGCTGACTCAAAGATATTTAAACGCTTGACAGTCTGCAACGGTGCCGCTGGTCAATGGTTGATCTGACTCGTGTGTGTGTTTTTCTTCATTACAGGAGTCGTGGCAACAATTCCTTTCAGCGGGGGACGTTGTCTGCGATTACCACGGCGAAATGCTTTCGGTGGCGAGGGAGGAAGCGGGCGCACGCAAAACGGCTGCGGGGACATGGGCTACATGTACTTCTTCCGGCATGGAGGAGTGCAAAAATGTATCGACGCACATGTCCACCCCTGCCGGAGCCACCCGGAAATTGACACGGTGGGCCGACGGATCAACCACTCGAAAACTGGCAACCTGAAGCCAGTCTGTAGAGTGCTGTTGGAAAGGACCGTAATACTGTTCCGAGCGAGCCGCAACATCCCAGTGGACGAGGAGCTGCTCTTCGACTACGGCGTGTCCAGGGGCTCGTTTGGGGAGGGTGCCGTGATTGACTGGTTGGCCCACTAGTCGCCAGAGGAGCGAGCGGTAAGCCGCTCACCGCATTCTCTAGAACAGTCTCCTTGGTGCTAAGACGATGCCCACTGCACCTGCAGTAACCCTTCTCACATCAATTTGGATTTCTAAAACCGGGGAACTGGTTGACAAGAGCTGACGGTGATGAAATGCAACTGTCAAAAATTGATCGGCTAAGCCACCATCGAGCTCCGCGAGTGCCCTGTCGTCTTTAATGCGGGCGTTGTGCAGATCAATTAGGACTCAATCAAAGTCATGTCGCGCCACGCCAGCGCCTCAGATTAACGCTATGCCTCTGCAGGTCGGCCAAAGGATGCTGGTCAGCTCTGCAGAAGAGCCACGCTGGGGCCAATACATTCCCGCCTGAGGCCCGAGGCGAGAAGCCGTCGCCGCCTCGACCCCGGCCGTACCCAGGTTAAAACTTGCTTCGTACGGTACTAAGCGTATTGTAACTGCAACATTTTCTTAGTCAAGTAATCGTCTGTCTCTTGTCCCCACAGTGGTTTCGCCACACGTGCAGGGCGGCAGCAGCAGCTTCAGCTTCAGCATCAGCATCAGCATCAGCATCAGCATCAGCATCAGCATCAGCTTCAGCATCAGCATCAGCATCAGCATCAGCATCAGCTTCAGCATCAGCATCAGCATCAGCTTCAGCATCAGCTTCAGCATCAGCTTCAGCATCAGCATCAGCTTCAGCATCAGCATCAGCTTCAGCATCAGCATCAGCATCAGCATCAGCATCAGCATCAGCTTCATCAGCTTGGTTCAGCATAGGGTAACCCTAGCCCAATGCAGCTGGCAAAAGTGAGCACCAAGAACCGATGTACTTTCTCCCATTGCTGGGGCATCCCGTGCTCCTGGAACCGCTCCAGTGTCAAGGCACCTTTTTGAGGGATGCCCTCTGAAAAGTAAAAGGTACGGGGAAAGCCTCCCTGGTGGCTAGGTCCGATGCCAAGTGCTTCAGTGTCACGCACCTTGACCTGCACCAGTTGAACCCCGACTAACGCCGCTGGGCACCGAGCTCGCCGGGCTGAGGGAACACTCTCCTGGTCTCCTGGAAATCGTCCCGTCCCAATGGTCCAGGAGCGCCCCGGTCGCCACCGAGCCAGGCCGATGAACCCCCTCCGCTTAAGCTCAGGGGCTGGCCATAAAACGGTTCTTCCAGAGCCAGCTCCAACTGGAAGGCCTGCAACGAGAAGTCAAGCCCACATGTTGCAATCGTCCCACTGACCACCAGGTGGAATTTTTGAGAGTGATCGACCCGGAAAAAGAATCTTCCGACTCCTCTTAATGGACGAATCCAGCAACGCCAGAGTGGGCTCCTGGTCCTTTCGAGGTTGTTCATGTTTTTCTAATTTGTAGGTCTTAGAGACGCTTCCTTCACCCAATTGGCATGTGAGTTTGTCTGACTCTGTCTCACTGTGTGTGTGTGTGCGTCTCTGTCTCTCTGTCTCTGCATCAGCACGGTGCAGATGGCCAAGGAGAACTCGAAGGGAGCGGGGTCAATTCCGAAGAGGTCCTGCATGAGGTGGCCTGTGTGCATTTTAACACACACGCACCTACACGCCTACACACACGCACACACACAGTTTTAACCCTTTCACCTCCTTTCTAGACCGCAACAAGTCCAGCAGTCCTTGGACACCGCGCGCTGACCAAGAGGACGGGTGCCGTGGACGGGCTTAAAGAGACAAAAATTGAATGGTTTGATTTAATTTAACTCTCTGTGTGTGTGTGTGTGTGTGTGTGTTATTGAAGTTGTTGATTTTGAAAGCAACCTGCTGACTCTCACCATTAAATATAACTTGCCAACGGCGAGTAAAAACAGACTTCACAACAAAGCCTGCGGGTTTTGTAGGTCACTCAAACCAATCTACTTCCTGATAACATATAATTACTAATTTGCAACTGTACATCCTGGTGAGGGATCCTCCTCTGTTGCTCGCGCCTGAAGGTTTCTTCCTTTTTTTTTTCCTCCTGAAGGGTTATTTGGGAGTTTTTCCTGGTCCGATGTGGGGCAGCCTGATGTCTATGTGTACAGATTGTAAAGCACTCTGAGACAAATTTGTGAAACTGGGCTATACAAATAAATTGAATTGAATTAATAACATGGAAGATCATTTAATTAGCGGGTTACTTATAAATGATATCAGTGACCACCTACCAGATGAAAGTGTAACAAGACAGAGTAGAATAAGAACGGAAGTCACCCATGAGGCACACTTTATTCAAAAGACCCAATATTTAACGATTCAACTCCAACTAAATCTTTATTTTTCAAATTCAAACAATCTAAAATAGAAACACATAACTTAGGAAACACCACCTGAATAAACTAGAACAATGACGTCAAATACTTTATTCAGTGACCCTTTCAGACTTTTTATTAGGTTACATAATCCCAGGACTCGTACACCCTGGGAGGTCAAGTACAGGTGAGAGTGTCTAGTGAAGGGCCGAAACACTCGATGATCTTGAGATCCACTACTGATGACTTGTTCCTTTAGAAGGTCTGAAAAGAAACAGGGTTACTTTTAAATCATTAATACTGACATCATTAAAAGATCAATGTTACACTTACCTTGGAAAATCAATTTCTGAAAATGAGTCATTATTCAAACAATAATACGATGTTGCATCAATACAAATGGTCACTTACCTTCAACGATAACTCTTTATCTGGACATTATTTAAGTATCAATACAATACTACATTAAGACACAGACACTCACCTTCAACTTACCTTCAGTTTATCCTTCCACTTGAAATTATTAACCCTCCTACCTCCCATCGCCTCCTTAGGGAGTAACGGGCAGGTATGCAGATTTGCTCAGCCGGGTGACGAAGAGTTCTCGTGTAGCCACATCTCCTCTTCCAGTTCTGCTCCTGTCCTGTTACACCAACCCCTATTAACTAATCAGCAACTTCGAACAATAATTTAGCACAAATATTCATCCTTTAATCTAGCTCCCTACCTCCCATCGCCCCTTATGGAGTGACGGGCAGGTATGCAGACTCGCCTAGCCGGGTGAGGAAGAGTTCTCGGTGTAGCCGATCTCCTCTTCCAGTTCTGCTTCCTGTCCTGTTGCACCTAGCCCTTCAAACAATTTAGCACAAATGTTCACCATTCAATCTAACTCCTCCTACCTCCCGACACTGCCTAACCCTAACCTAATCCTAACCTCTAACCCTAACCTTAACCCTAAACCTTTGACCCTAATCAGCATCAGCATCAGCATCAGCATCAGCATCAGCTTCAGCATCAGCATCAGCATCAGCTCATCAGCAGCAGCCTACACGCCTTAGATTTAATTATTAGCGGTTACTTATAAATAATATCAGTGACCACCCACCAGATGAAGAAAGTGTAACAAGACAGAGTAAGAATAAGAACGGAAGTCACCCATGCATTTATTTAAGAAGGATTAACAATATATAGTATGTATTACACAAATGCCTCCAGAGAAAAAAAAAAAAAAAATGCATGATTTTCTGCAGAAACGCTTTGATGCCTTTTCATTTACATTACATAAAATGCATCTATAAGCAAGGGGATCTGTATAATACATTATATTATCAAGAAAAGTTCTTGCACTTTGACCTAATTGCAATATGAAGATACATCATGTAAAATCTAGATTATAAACTACCTAGAACACTGAACATTTTGTATTTTATTCACATCCACACTTTAACTTTCGTCTTCACCATGAAATAGAATAATTAGTCCTTCAGAAAAAAAAAGGTATTCTTGTGTAAGTACTATTGAATACTATTTCCCATCGTAAATGAAACATATTTTAATAAATTTAGTTTTTATTCCGCCTGCATATTTAATATCGCTACTGTATCCTCCATTACTGTTTTATTGATTTTCGATCGCTCCAATCCATCTAATCCTGCAATTTCCCACTGCGGACCATGAAAGGATTATTTTATCATAATCTTAACCTCTCTGCATCATGTCACTTT
>JAYMGU010000879.1:352834-357834 GCA_036178185.1 Liparis tanakae | reverse complement strand
GCACGCACTTGTTGATCTCGAGTGTTTGATTTAAAAACCCCGTCTCTCTCTTTTTGTTGCCTAGGCACAGTCGCGATTTGCACGGCACTCGCGGAGTAATCGAGTGCCAGCGGTTCTGGAAGTGGCCAGGCCAGACTTCCTCAAGGTGGTGCGAAGTGTCGCGCTTTCACGCAGCTGACTGACAAGGAGAAGACCATGTACCGCTACTACTGTGAGGCGGTCCTGGTCTTCGCCTCTTCCAGAGCCCCGCGGCGTCGACGGCCTGACTGTGAGTATGCCGCGGTACGGCGTGAACGGGCGCGCCCCTTAACACATGCTGCCGCGGCGGTATTTGGACACGCTGCTTATTTCAAATTGTTTCCCAGGTCACGGACTGGGTGAACCGGGCGGAGACGCCTGGCGGGTGGTCGCTCGACGGTGGACCCGACGCCAACCGGCGCTTTGCCTTTTCCGCGAGGAAGAAGCGGTAAGCGGTTTGACATTTGTCTGGCGCCATGCAAAGTGCCTATTGCCCACAATCTTTTACAGTCGAGTAACTGTCCGTTTTGTCCCCAGTGGTTTCAGCTGTACTATGCCGGCGTCGCCTCTGCCGCCACACGCCAGCCGTGCGACGAAGTTCTTCCTGTCGGCCGCCGAAGTCCGTAAACAACGCCGCGTCGACCTCGCTCGCTTCCACACTAGGCAAGCGGCTGAATTAATCAAACTGAACTGTAAATGCTCACCCGCTGTCAGCACGCCGCATTTAATGCGTAGTTAAAATGCGCGCCGGTTCTCACTGCAGTTACACGGTGACGCCGACCACCAGCCAGCAGAAACAGGCTGGCCGCCAAGACGGCGTGGCATCGCGCCGCTTCACGGCGCGCAGATGGAGGACGTGGTGCGGTATCTGGCACCGAGCGGCGCAGAGGTTCCAAGAGAGGTCGTCGTGGCCACTACCGAACTGCTGCGATCCTTGAGCCGGCACGGGTCCTTCATCCTGTCGCCGCGTAGCGAGGGTCGCCCTTTGGCGCCAAGACTTTGAGTTGGTAATCGCTAACCCCGATTCCTTTCATGCTTTCGCTTTCAGCTCTGCTCCTGTACCTGTCCAGCCGCAGCCTTTGGCCAGAGACTACTTGACTTCTGGCCACGCTCCCGTGACGTTAGGCCCGCCGCCAAGCAAGGAACGGAGGCCGGCTGCTCGCTTGTCCAACCGGGCCTGCTCCGACATGTGGCGCGCCGGGCAGGCAGAGGAGAGGGTCAAGCTTATGCTGGGTGTGTGCGCCATTTCATTTGATGCGAAAATGTATCTGTTCTCGAGGCCAGCGCTGCGCTGCGCTGCGCCATGGTGACTTTCATGACTGACCGTGGGTTTTTTCTTTTCTTCTTTCCATCAGCACGGTGCGACCTGGCGCAGGCCTTCCCTAAACCACGGAGGGTGCAGATGGCCAGGAGAACTGGAAGGAACCCGGTCGATTCCGGAGGAGGTCCTGAGGTGGACACCGCCACCACCCAAGACGGGCGCCGAGAGGAGCCCGGAGGTCATCGCGGGCGTGACACGCAGCGCTGGAAGGGGCTGGCGGTCAAGGACGCCGGCGCTACCAAGGGCTTGGGTAAGACGGAGCCATTCAACTGTTTGTATCGATGCGAGGAGGACGCCGACGCTGACTCAAAGATATTTAAACGCTTGACAGTCTGCAACGGTGCCGCTGGTCAATGGTTGATCTGACTCGTGTGTGTGTTTTCTTCATTACAGGAGTCGTGGCAACAATTCCTTTCAGCGGGGGACGTTGTTCGCGATTACCACGGCGAAATGCTTTCGGTGGCGAGGGAGGAAGCGGTGGGCGCACGCAAAACGGCTGCGGGGACATGGGCTACATGTACTTCTTCCGCATGGAGAAGTGCAAAATGTATCGACGCACATGTCCACCTGCCGGTGCCACCGGAAATTGACACGGGTCGACGGATCAACCACTCGAAAACTGCCACCCTGAAGCCAGACTGTAGAGTACTGTAGATCCGTCGCTTGGGAGGGACCGTAATACTATTCCGAGCGGGCCGCGACATCCCAGTGGACGTGGAGCTGCTCTTCGACCACGGGCGTCCAGGGGCTCGTTGGGGGAGGGGTGCCGTGATTGACTGGTCGGCCTAGTAGTCGCCAGAGGAGCGAAGCGTAAGCCGCACCGCACTTCTAGAACAGTCTCCTTGGTGCTAAGACGATGCCCACTGCACCTGCAGTAACCCTTTTCACATCAATTTGGATTTCTAAAACCGGGAACTGGTTGACAAGAGCTGACGGTGATGAAATGCAACTGTCAAAATTGATCGGCTAAGCCACTATCGAGTGCTCAGCGAAAGCCCTGTTGACTTTAATGCGGCGGTTGTGCAGATCAATTAGGACTCAATCAAAGTCATGTCGCCACGCCAGCGCCTCAGATTAACGCTTATGCTCTGCAGGTCGGCCAAAGGATGCTGGTCAGCTCTGCAGAAGAGCCACGCTGGGGCCAATACATTCCCGCCTGAGGCCCGAGGCGAGAAGCCGTCGCCGCCTCGACCCCGGCCGTACCCAGGTTAAAACTTGCTTCGTACGGTACTAAGCGTATTGTAACTGCAACATTTTCTTAGTCAAGTAATCGTCTGTCTCTTGTCCCCACAGTGGTTTCGCCACACGTGCAGGGCGGCAGCAGCAGCTTCAGCTTCAGCATCAGCATCAGCATCAGCATCAGCATCAGCATCAGCTTCAGCATCAGCATCAGCATCAGCATCAGCATCAGCTTCAGCATCAGCATCAGCATCAGCTTCAGCATCAGCTTCAGCATCAGCTTCAGCATCAGCATCAGCTTCAGCATCAGCATCAGCTTCAGCATCAGCATCAGCATCAGCATCAGCATCAGCATCAGCTTCATCAGCTTGGTTCAGCATAGGGTAACCCTAGCCCAATGCAGCTGGCAAAAGTGAGCACCAAGAACCGATGTACTTTCTCCCATTGCTGGGGCATCCCGTGCCCCTGGAACCGCTCCAGTGTCAAGGCACCTTTTTGAGGGATGCCCTCTGAAAAGTAAAAGGTACGGGGAAAGCCTCCCTGGTGGCTAGGTCCGATGCCAAGTGCTCCAGTGTCACGGCACCTTGACCTGCACCAGTTGAACCCCGACTAACGCCGCTGGGCACCGAGCTCGCCGGGCTGGAGGGAACACTCTCCTGGTCTCCTGGAATCGCCCGCGCGTCCAATGGTCCAGGAGCGGCCCCGGGTCGTCACCGAGCCAGGCCGATGAACCCGCTCCGCTTAAGCTCAGTGGCTGGGCATATAACGGATCTTCCACGGCCAGCACCAACTGGAAGGCCTGCAACGAGAAGTCAAGCCCACATGTTGCAATCGTCCCACTGACCACCAGGTGGAATTTTGGAGAGTGATCGACCCGAAAAAGAATCTTCCGACTCCTCTTAATGGATCTAATCCAGCAACGCCCGTAGTGGGCTCCTGGTCCCTTTCGAGGTTGTTCATGTTTTTCTAATTTGTAGGTCTTAGAGACGCTTCCTTCACCCAATTGGCATGTGAGTTTGTCTGACTCTGTCTCACTGTGTGTGTGTGTGCGCCTCTGTCTCTCTGTCTCTCTGTCTCTGCAGCAGCACGGTGCAGATGACCAAGGAGAACTGGAAGGAGCGGGTCAATTCGAAGAGGTCCTGGTAGGTGGCCTGTGTGCATTTTAACACACACGCACTCCTACACGCTTACACACACGCACACACACAGTTTTTAACCTTTCACCTCTTTCTAGACCGCAACAAGTCCAGCAGTCCTTGGACACCGCTGACCAAGAGGACGGGTGCGGACGGGCTTTAAAGAGACAAAAATAAAAATAAATGGTTTGATTTAATTTAACTCTCTGTGTGTGTGTGTGTGTGTGTGTGTGTTATTGAAGTTGTTGATTTTGAAAGCAACCTGCTGACTCTCACCATTAAATATAACTTGCCAACGGCGAGTAAAAACAGACTTCCGTCAACAAAGCCTGCGGGTTTTGTAGGTCACTCAAACCAATCTACTTCCTGATAACATATAATTACTAATTTGCATCTGTCCATCCTGGAGAGGGATCCTCCTCTGTTGCTCGCCTGTAGGTTTCTTCCTTTTTTTTCCCCCTGAAGGATTATTTGGGAGTTTTTCCTGGTCCGATGGGGCAGGGATGTCTATGTGTACAGATTGTAAAGCACTCTGAGACAAATTTGTAGAAACTGGGCTATACAAATAAATTGAATTGAATTAATAACATGGAAGATCATTTAATTAGCGGGTTACTTATAAATGATATCAGTGACCACCTACCAGATGAAAGTGTAACAAGACAGAGTAGAATAAGAACGGAAGTCACCCATGAGGCACACTTTTATTCAAAAGACCCAATATTTAACGATTCAACTCCAACTAAATCTTTTATTTTCAAATTCAAACAATCTAAAATAGAAAACAATAACTTAGACAGTTCCACCTGAATAAACTAGAACAATGACGTCAAATACTTTATTCAGTGACCCCTTTCAGACTTTTTATTAGGTTACATAATCCCAGGACTCGTACACCCTGGGAGGGGCCTCAGGTGAGAGTGTCTAGTGAAGGGCCAAACACTCGATGATCTTGAGATCCACTACTGATGACTTGTTCTTTTAGAAGGTCTGAAAAGAAACAGGGTTACTTTTAAATCATTAATACTGGACATCATTAAAAGATCAATGTTACACTTACCTTGAAAATCAATTTCTGAAAATGAGTCATTATTCAAACAATAATACGATGTTGCATCAATACAAATGGTCACTTACCTTCAACGATAACTCTTTATCTGGACATTATTTAAGTATCAATACAATACTACATTAAGACACAGACACTCACCTTCAACTTACCTTCAGTTTATCCTTCCACTTGAAATTAAACCCCTCCTACCTCCCATCGCTCCCCTTAGGGAGTAACGGGCAGGTATGCAGATTTGCCTAGCCGGGTGACGAAGAGTTCTCGGTGTAGCCACATC
>JAYMGU010000879.1:337834-347834 GCA_036178185.1 Liparis tanakae | reverse complement strand
ACACACGCACACAGCTTCATCATCAGCAGCAGCAGCAGCAGCAGCAGCAGCATCGGAAAAGAGACAGAGTCAGACAGGCGGAGAGTCGGACGGACGGACGGACATCGCCGAATAACAGGCAGCGACAGACAGGCTTGCATCACAGCCGCCTGTTAGTGCAAGATAGTGCCACAGCGCTGCTCCCACACGGCCCTCGCCGGCGGAGAACCTTTACGAGGACGTCCGAGATCTCCAAGCGGCCCTAAACTCACCATCTGCATGATGACACACAGGACAGAGACGGCGTTTCAGCGCTGTGGTCTTTTGTTGTGTAATGTACATCATTGGCCACAAGAGGGCAGTGCAGGAACACAAGCCATCACAGTCACACTGTGTCAGGGCATCCCGCCACCCACTGACCCTAACCCTGTTTATTACAACAATATATACATACTATTATATGGATTATTATATGTACTATGTAATAACATTGTATTAAATAGACACTGGCTAACATCATATATATATATATATATATATATATATATATATATATATATATATATATATATATATATATATATATATATATATATATATATATATATATATATATATATATATATAAATAATACTACATAGACATTGGGTAACATAATATATTCATTATTATATATCAGAATGTCTAATACAAAATAACAATAAAGAGTGCAGTGAACAGACAGCGATATGTAATCAGGTCCGACGGCAGCCAGCAGCTGCGTCACGTGGATCCAAGATGGCGGATGTTCAGTCGCGTTCAAAGGGCCCCGCCTGTTCAAGGCCGTTTCAGAAGCTACCGGTCCGACGGCGCCTCGGTGTGGCGGGAAACGGCACTGCAACTCATTGGTCTTCACTGCTGTACTACAGGTGGAATGAAAATAACGACAAAAAAGTCAAAGTACTTCGTTACAAAGCCCTAACCCGACTGGACCTTACCATTACCCACAATGCTACGGGGCAGCCAACTCAGCCACATCAAAAAGAAAATAACTTTCAAACTAAAACATAGGGAAATGTGCGGTCGGTTTCTGTGAAGTGACCGAGAGCTCTGGAATATATCATATACATTAAAAAAAAATAAAAAAAATATTTGCACCACGACTGAGAATAGTGATTGACTGCACTGCTATAAATAGCCCTGAGACATATTGTCATATTGTAGTGCAGCCAGGCTTTCAGTTTGTCGCCGCTCAGGAGGTCCGTGACATACCGCGGGAGGTATCCGCTCAGGCAACGGCATCGGAGCCCGAGCCCTACCTGCGAGCATGGCTATAGGGGATGCAGCGGCGACATTGACCCCCAGGGGCAGATTGGCCCCTACAGCATGCGTGTAACCGCAGGTCGAATGCGAGCCGAGGGTTTAAAGAGCCTCTCACAGCAGTACGGGCTCCACTGAGCGAGCGACAACTGAGGCTGGACACTACTTTTTACCTTTCAAAAAGAAATCACAATATAGTACATATAATATGAAAATAAATATAAATAAAATATATATATATAATTATATATATATATAATTATTATTCATTTATTCATTTTTTGCCCCAATGCAAATATTGTTATAGTATAAATAAATAATACACGTGTTTCTATACATGTTTTTTATATACCACATATATGTTTTATTTTTATATATATATATATATATATATATATTTATATAAATAAAGGAGTGAAGTGGACCTTCATCCTCATGATCCTTCATGAGTCATCGTGGCTTTCGTTATTGATCCGTGCCAATTGACCATATTGAATACAACTCAGCAATAGTCTGTTTGCTCTTTACAGATTTAAAATGTGGGAGGAGACTCCCAAGACACTTGGACCAGTGCCTGATGTAAGAAGAGACATCCACTGACCACTAGTGCAGGAGCCATGTCTGCAGAGGTGCACTGACATGTGATGCACAACGTGATAGACTTTAAAATGAAACACAGGTTTATTATAATAATTATATTCCCACCACTGCTAAACAATGTTTAAACCACATGTAACTGTGACTATTTGAGTCTGCATTCCCCCAGCACACCCTTGTGGACTCCGCTGTTTCTATTCAGATCATCAGGTGGACAACTCCATGTCTGAGGTGGCATCACTCGTGTGTGTAGCATTTATTTGAGTGAGTTCTGCTTGCAGTCACTTTGCTTCAGAGCCTCCAGATGCTCAAGACACTCTTACCTCCACCTGCGCCAGGAGGCCAAGGGACCGCTGCTGCAGGGGGACATCAGCCCTCTGGGACATGGGGGACATCAAAGCGCTTTAGAGAAGCCCTCTGCTCCAACAGCCCTTTTATTGTGTGTACATCTCAAGTGTCAACACATGCTCACCAGGCTTCTGCTGGCACATCAGGGCGACAGCTGACTCCTCCTGTCTGTGAGGGACATGTGAGAGAAGCCCCGGTTCACCACACTGCAGGAGAAGGGACGGACGCTGCAGGGTCACCGTGGCAACGCTGGTGCTTTCAGAGGGATGCACTACTGATGAAATACCACTCCAGATATGTTTCACTTTTGGATCACATGTGTGTGTTATAAGATCATATAAACATGTGATATCTCAGGACAACAGGACACCAGGACAACAGCTCAGGACAACAGGGCCCTATTTCTCGTACCTGGCTAACGTAGTTAGCGGGATAATTTCGAGGATCTGAAGACTACTGCCCAATAGTGTAAGTATTGCCATTGTTATGACAATTGCTCATATCCTTCAATCCTCAATAAGTATTATTTTTGAAGAAAGGTTCAATGTTATTTCACAAGTTTCAAAAAGTGCCCCCAATTTATTTTTAAATGCTCTTGGATTTGAGCTAAAAATTAACCCCAAAAAAGATGTAAACTTCCTACCCTAATATATAATAATATATAATAACCATGTATCAAATATACAGTGGGTAATGATTAAGAATATATGTAATATTATACATATATGTAATATAAACTAATAGAGTATTAAATAGACATTGTGAAACATATAATATATTGATCATATAATAATTGATGTTTCATATATAATAACCATGTATTAAAAAATTACTATAACTTACTATATAATTATTATAAATTACTAATATTATTTATTCTTCTCGTATTTTAATTGATTATTATTATCTGTGAAGTATTTCTATACATGTGTTCATAGTTTAGTTGCAACCCGCTGCTCGCTCAAGTAGTCAGAACGGCAGCCTGGTCAATGACGCGCTGAATAGTCTCCCACCTCACTGCGCATGCCCGAGAGTTTGAGCCCAGTTGTGATGGTATGAATCGTCCGGCTGCGGGTTGGTCACAGAGTCATATATCAATGGCCCTAAAATGATTGGGCAATCGCTTCCCATCTCGCTGGTGTAGAGTTTAGTTCTATGGACATTTACTTTCGGCGCCTCTGTGCAGACGCCAGGGTTCGAGCCCAGCCTCGCACCTGAGGTCACGGTTTTTCTGTGCCTGCCGCCTCGCGGTTGGGAGAGATTCTCCCACATGCTCGCTTTCCCTTGACTATTGTCACCTAAACATCTTTTCAAAACACAATCACGCGGCACTTCTAACAGTACTAATGCCAATACCAACAACTATTGTTTTAACGATGGAGGACTGACGGTTATTCTAGAAGTGGGACGCCGTGACAGAATGTGATCCTCAACGGCGACGGGTGCGTACGTGATGCGTTGGCTCCGAGGCTGCGAAGCATTTCTGAGTCTGGTCGTTGCATGTCTTGTTATGGCTTGACAATGTCTGAGAATATATTCACTATTCTCATGGGGGTACATCCCTCTGTATTATTACAGGTTCCTAGACGACATCTGGGGAGTGTGGCCTCACCCAGGAGGATTTTGAGATCTTTCTGCATCCTCAACAACCACAATGACTCAATCAAGATCAAATCCACCAGCAATTTGACCTCTGTCGACTTCTTGGACACAATCACATTTAAAAGTTGCTTTTCTGCAGACCAAGGTCATCAGTGTTTCTGTGGCTTCCCATGTTGCCACTTATTCGCCATCCACGGTGAAAAGGGTAAGTGCGAGTAAGAGGAGGTTTAATCTGTACACTCCAGTACTCCAAAATCATAGTATTATTCCGGCCTACAGGAGGAATAAAAACATTCAGGATCTCCTTGTCAGAGCTAAAATAAAACCTCTTACAAACCTGACCTCCAAAAAACAAGGAAACTATTTCAAACACATCCATTGGTTCACCAGTCACACGACAAAAGAAGTCTTCCAGAATCTGACCGTGGGGAAGCTGAGCTCAAAAAACTGTGTATACCTTGTGACATGCAAACAGTGTGGTTTGCAGTATGTCGGGGAGACCGGGAACACTTTCCACCCGGTTTGCCCAGCATAATTATAATGTCAGTAAAAAGAAGAAAACACAGACGCCGTTTGTTAAGCATTTTATTGCGCATGGATGGGAGTCGGTGACAACGACAGTGATCCAGTGTAACTGGGTGGAACATCTCCCAGAGGAAGAGGGCGGAGAGAGCCTGGCTTTCCAGGCTCATCACAAAGCAGCCCAGAGGCCTGAACGAGGGATGAGGGACTTGAGGGTGTGAGGTAGTGCTGGACAGTGCATTGGCGGTCCTGTAATAGGGATCGCCCATAACCCCCTAACTTTGGGAGTTTGGGAAAAGGGGAATAACCAAAGACTGTTTTCATGACATCTCAGCTCGACCCCTTCCCGAGGTCCCACAGACTCGGGGATGGTCTCATGGGAAGCGCAATGCATGACTTGGGGGAGTCGGAGACCATTTGCAGGTCTCTATGACCTTCAGGACAAGAGCTATTCACCGAAGACCCCTATTCCGAACGAGGTCCATTCTCCGAAAAAAACTCACTTTGGCTTCCCAACGTCCTACAGACTCGAGCCTGGTACCGTTGGATCCGCAACGGCCTCAGGAGCATACAAGAAATGCATCACGAATCGGCTAAGCTATCAGACCTTCAGAAAAAAAGTTATTCAAGAAAACACGTTTCCGGGGTCGGAAAAACGCAAATATCGGGCACTTCCCGAGGTCCCACAGCCTCGGTCCCACGAGCTGACTTTATATTGCGCAATGGTCGCCAGGGTAGACCCTGTCGGCGAGGCCTCACGACCGCCGGTTCAAAAGTATATAGCCGACGGGTCAGTCCCTATTTTGAATCCCCATTTTGGAACCTTTTCCAAAGTCCAAAATCTTCGGGTGGTATGGTTAAGAAGGGCCAATTATGTCGGGATCCAAACAGATTTTTCTAGGACCTTCAGAAAAGTTAGAGGCCGACGGGTCATCCCCAGTGGTTTTCATCCCTTATTCTAACCCTAACCCCCCCCCTAACCCTAACCCTAACCCTAACCCTAACCCCCTAACCCTAACCCCCTAACCCCAACCCCTAACCCTAACCCTAACCCTAACCCCTAAGCCTCACCCTAACCCTAACCCTAACCCTAACCCTAACCCTAACCCTAACCCTAACCCTAACCCTAACCCCTAACTCCCTACTCCTAACCCTAACCCTAACCCCAACCCTAACCCCTAACCCAACCCTAACCCTAGCCCTAACCCTAACCCTAACCCTAACCCTAACCCCTAACCCCAACCCTAACCCCTAACCCTAACCCCAACCCCAACCCTAACCCTAACCCTAACCCCAACCCTAACCCTAACCCTAACCCTAACCCTAACCCCTAACCCTAACCCTAACCCTAACCCTAACCCTAACCCTAACCCCTAACCCTAACCCTAACCCTAACCCTAACCCTAACCCTCACCCTAACCCTAACCCTAACCCTAACCCTAACCCTAACCCTAACCCTAACCCTAACCCTCACCCTAACCCTAACCCTAACCCTAACCCTAACCCTAACCCTAACCCTAACCCAACCCAACCTCAACCCTAACCCTAACCCTAACCCTAACCCTAACCCTAACTCCTAACCCCAACCCCAACCCTAACCCTAACCCTAACCCTAACCCTAACCCTAACCCCTAACCCTAACCCTAACCCTAACCCTAACCCTAACCCTAACCCTAACCCTAACCCTAACCCTAACCCTAACCCTAACCCTAACCCTAACCCTAACCCTAACCCTAACCCTAACCCTAACCCTAACCCTAACCCTAACCCTAACCCTAACCCTAACCCTAACCCTAACCTTAACCCTAACCCTAACCCTAACCCCAACCCTAACCCTAACTCAAACCCCAACCCTAACCCTAACCCTAACCCTAACCCTAACCCTAACCCTAACCCTAACCCTAACCCTAACCCTAACCCTAACCCTAACCTCCTAACCCTAACCCTAACCCTAACCCTAACCCTAACCCGTATTTTGAATCCCCATTTTGGAACCTTTTCCAAAGTCCGACATCTTCGGGGGTGGTATGGTTGGAAGCGCAAGGGATAAATTATGTAAGGCAGATCCAAACAGATTTTCTCTAGGACCTTCGGAAAAAAAGTTAGAGGCCGACGGGCCGTCCCGCGTGGTTTTCATCCCTTATTCTAACCCTAACCCTAACCCTAACCCTAACCCTAACCCTAACCCTAACCCTAACCCTAACCCTAACCCTAACCCTAACCCTAACCCTAACCCTAACCCTAACCCTAACCCTAACCCTAACCCTAACCCTAACCCTAACCCTAACCCTAACCCCTAACCCTAACCCTAACCCTAACCTAACCCTAACCCTAACCCTAACCCTAACCCTAACCCTAACCCTACCCTAACCCTAACCCTAACCCTAACCCTAACCCTAACCCTAACCCTAACCCTAACCCCTAACCCTAACCCTAACCCTAACCCTAACCCTAACCCTAACCCTAACCCTGTATGTTTGTGCAAGCCCGTCAAAGTCTTGCTCCTGGATTTATTTCCATCTGTGTATCTATCAGCGTGACTCTGCCGGGCGTGCTACAGAACTGACGGTTTTAAACGCCGAACTTTGTTAAAGCGATGTCGCCAGGTCTCGGATCGCGTGGACGCCACGTGATGTTTACATTTATAGCTGCGCGTCAGCAGCTCGCCTGGGGACTTTATTTTGTCATCGACTTCGTAGTAGGGCTGTCAGCGCTAATCTATGCGACACTTGGGCCGCTAACGCACTAAAATATTGTAACGCAACTTTGTTTACTCGTGTTCGGTGATGTTTTTGCACTTTTCTGAGTGTCAATCCGCGGCAGTGGGTCTGACACTTTCCGTTTTTAAAGCTATGAGTTTTCCGCGGGAATACGGAGCAGAAATCAGTTTAAACTCGTGGATTAATAAACCGGGTTTCCTCTTGCGCGACGGGTCGGGTGAACTCGCACACTAAACCGCCTCCAAAATGTATTGTATTTGGATACATCTTTCATACCTTTTTAAAACTAATATATATTTTGTGTGTTTAGTTTATTGTATTTAGTTTGACGCTACTCTGACAACAAATTGTATCTCTGTCTCATGTATGGGGGTGAAGCTCTATGCAAGAGCCTTTTGTTTGTTGTTTTTAAACCTGAAAATGACCCCAGACCTGCTTTTTTTTCCTCCTTCTTTTTAATTCCAGATCGACGATCACGATGGCAGACTCCAAACCCAGGTAAGACTTGCTTGTGTCATTGATGTTCCACCCGTTGATTTTTTCAGCTGCTTTTGATTTTAAAAACAGTTTCATTTCAATATTCTTAATGTGTCTGTCTATTTGTTCTTGTCTTGAAGATTTGTGAAGGAGAACGTGTTCCACTGCGGACTGTGTCGAAGCTCCCCAGAAGAACCTCTCCAGTCACCTGGCGCGGCTTGCATGAAGGCGAGCACCCCTCAAGAGCGCAAGGTGGCGCCGCCGATGAAGCTGTCCGCAGGAGGTGGGTCAACGTGGGAAGGAACTGGGACTATAAGCTTCTGGAGACCCTGATTCCAGAAGTGACCAGTCGGCTGGCTCTGCTAGGGGAGTTCAGCGGGCCTGGCTTCTACGTGAGCAACGACCCGCCTCGGGCCGCCTCACCTGGCGGCGCAGAGCAGCCCAGCGCCAGCACTCACCTGCGTCGCAGAGAGCAGCCCGCACCGCACCGCACCGCAGTCCTGCAACAAGTCGCCCACGTAGGTGCGCTACATTTTTCGTATATGCACGCAATTGTTCACCTCGAGTGTTTCATCTAAATACCCCGCCTCTCTTTTTGTTGCCCAGGCACAGTCGCGATTTGCACGGCACCTCGCGGAGTAATCGAAAGTGCCAGCGGTTCTGGAAGTGGCCAGGCCAGACTTCTCAAGGTGGTGCGAAGTGTCGCGCTTTCTACGCAGCTGATCGACAAGGAGAAGACCATGTACCGCTACTACTGTGAGGCGTCCTGGTCTTCGCCCTTCCAGAGCTCCCGCGGCGGTCGACGGCCTGACTGTGAGTATGCCGCTACGGCGTGAACGGGCGCCGCCCCTTAACACATGCTGCCGCGGCGGTATTTGGACACGCTGCTTTCATTTCAAATTGTTTCCCAGGTCACGGACTGGGTGAACCGGGCGGAGACGCCTGGCGGGTGGTCGCTCGACGGGGACCCGACGCCAACTGCGCGCTTGCCCTTTCCGGCGAGGGAGGAGCGGTAAGCGGTTTGCCATTTGTCTGCCGCCATGCAAAGTCGCTATTGCCCACAATCTTTTTACAGTGGGGTAACTGTCCGCTTTGTCCCCAGTGGTTTCAGCTGTCCTATGCCGGCGTTTCGCCTGCCGCCACGCAGTGCCGCGACGAAGTTCTTCCTGTCGGCCGCCGGAAGTCCAGAACAACGTTCGCGTCGACCGCTCGCTTCCACACTAGGCAAGCGGCTGAATTAATCAAACTGAACTGTAAATGCTCACCCGCTGCCGCCAGTACGCCGCCGACGCATGCGTAGTTAAAATGCGCTACCGGTTCTTTACCGCAGTTAAGCACGGTGACGCCGACTCACCAGCCAGCAGGTCAGGCTGGCCAAGAAGACGGCGTATAGCGCGCCGCTTCACGGCCGCAGGCAGATGGAGGACGACGGTGCGTATCTGGCACCGAGCGGGCGAGAGGTTCCAAGAGAGGTCGCTGCGGGCTACTCACCGAACTGCGATCCTTGAGCCGGTACGGGTCCCTTCATCCTGTCGCCGCGTAGCGAGGTCTCGCCCTTTGGCGCGCACTTTGAGTTGGTAATCGCTAACCCCCATTCTTTCATGCGCTGCTTTCAGCTCTGCTCCTGTACCTGTCCGCAGCCTTTGCCAGAGATCACTTCTGACTTCTTTGGCCACGTTCCCCGTGACGGTTGTAGGCCCGCCGCCAACCAAGAAACGGAGGACGCTGCTTGCTTTTCCAACCGGACCTTTCTCCGCATGTGGCGCCGGGCCGGGCAGCGTAGAGGAGAGGGCTGCTATGCTGGGTGAGTGCGCCATTTCATTTGATGCGAAAATGTATTCTGCTCCCGCAGAAGCGCATGCGCCGCGCTGGCGCGCTGGTGACTTTTTCATGACTGACCGTGGGTTTTTTTTTCTTTCTTTCCATCAGCACGGTGCGACCTGCGCAGGCCTTCCTAAACCACGGAGGGTGCAGATGGCCAGGGAGAACTGAAGGAACCCGGTCGATTCCGGAGGAGGTCCTGCGAGGTGGACACCGCCACCACCCAAGACGGCGCCGAGAGGAGCCCGGAGGTCATCCATGGGCGGACACGCAGCGCTGGAAGGGGCTGGCGGTCAAGGACGCCGCCGGCGTCAAGGGTTTGGGTAAGACGGAGCCATTCAACTGTTTGTATCGGGATGCGCAGGAGGACGCCGACGTTGACTCAAAGATATTTAAACGCTTGACAGTCTGCAACGGTGCCGCTGGTCAATGGTTGATCTGACTGTGTGTGTGTGTTTTCTTCATTACAGGAGTCAGGCAACAATTCCCTTTCAGCGGGGACGCGGTTCGGCGATTACCACGGCGTAAATGCTTTTCGTGGCGAGGGAGGAAGCGGTGGGCGCACGCAAAACGCTATGGGGGGATGGGCTACATGTACTTCTTCCGCATGGAGAAGTGCAAAATGTATCGACGC
>JAYMGU010000879.1:321981-337334 GCA_036178185.1 Liparis tanakae | reverse complement strand
TATTGAGGCCGTGGTGTGTTCAACATGCAGTGTTGTGCTGGTGCTGGTGTGTGTGTGTGTGTGTGTGTGTGTGTGTGTGTGTGTGTGTGTGTGTGTGTGTGTGTGTGTGTGTGTGTGTGTGTGTGTGTGTGTGTGTGTGTGTGTGTGTGTGTGTGTGTGTGTGTGTGTGGTGTGTGTGGTGTGTGTGGTGTGTGTGGTGTGTGTGGTGTGTGTGGTGTGTGTGGTGTGTGTGGTGTGTGGGGTGTGTGGGGTGTGTGTGTGTGTGTGTGTGTGGTGTGTGTGTGTGTGTGGTGTGTGTTGTGTGTGTGTGTGTGTGTGTGTGTGTGTGTGGTGTGTGTGTGTGTGTGTGTGTGTGTGTGTGTGTGTGTGTGTGTGTGGTGTGTGGGGTGTGTGTGTGTGTGTGGGGTGTGGTGTGTGTGTGTGTGTGTGTGTGGTGTGTGTGGTGGTGTGGTGTGGTGTGGCTAATAAAACGTTTTACAAAACAAGCTAACGCTACTACAAAGACATTTCCTGTGGGTCTAGAAGCTAGAAGAGGGCTTATCTGAACCGCAATAGACTACTTAGTGGGGGTAGACACTATCCCTCGACACTCTAGCACCTCCGTAATAAAAGTTATGAGCAAAAGAAGGGACATACATTGATGATTACGTGACACGAGCCAGTACAACACTTTCCTGAAGGGCTAGACGTTCGGGGTGGTGCATTTCGAAGCGCAATAGTCGACTTAGTGGGGTACACATCATCAATGACACTCTAGTACATTCAGAACATAAGTTATGAGCGCTTTGAAGGAGCACGATTTGGGGTTTTCAAACCACTCCCACGTGGAGATGCCTTAGGCTACAGCACCAAGGCTCACATGGTTGGCACACACTTGGAAGTGTGTACAGCCTCGAGAAGAGAGCTGCTCTAGCACGTTCAGAAAATAAATGCCCACCCCAGCCCAAGACTTGGAGGTGCTTCAGATTTGTAAAGTCACACAGCCTATTCAAATCCTGGATTCACACAAGCCACTATACTGGGGTTTAGAGAGGATTTCACCCATGGTCTCATTCTAGGCCTGGTACTGAGTGCTCAAAGAAATATGGAGTCTTTAGACCAACATTTAAGGTTTTATGGACATTTTTGCATTGCTCAAAATGACACTCTAAAGTTGACACGCTTAGGCACACGATGACCACGTGGGAGTGTTTTGGGGCCCTTAGCTTGCAGCCATCGGTCCCAAACTATAGAGTACGCATGTGGGGAGGCCCTCTTCATTTAGAAAAAAGAACCAGGTCTCTAAGTCCATTTAAAGTAATTCATTTTAATTAAAATTGGGCTTGTCAAACTAACATCAAAACAGTGGCTTTCACACTATTCTCACTGAGGTGCAGTTTTGGCTGGTGTGTGTGTGTGTGTGTGTGTGTGTGTGTGTGTGTGTGTGTGTGTGTGTGGTGTGTGTGTGTGTGGGGTGTGTGTGGTGTGGGGTGTGTGGTGTGTGTGTGTGTGTGTGTGGTGTGTGTGTGGGGTGTGTGTGGTGTGTGTGGTGGTGTGTGTGTGTGTGTGGTGTGTGTGTGTGTGGTGTGGTGTGGTGTGTGGTGGTGGTGTGGTGTGGTGTGTGTGTGTATTTGTGTGTGTGTGAGATGCATGTGAGTTTTTCTTGCTATCAATAACCACATCGAAGGTCCCACAGACTCTGGATGGTACCCTGGAAGCTAATGCATGACTTGGGGAGTCAGAGACCATTTGCAGGTCTCTACGACCTTCAGGACAAGAGCTATTCACCGAAGACCCCTATTTCTAACGAGGTCCATTCGCCGAAAAACTCACTTTTGGCTTCCCCGACGTCCTACAGACTCGAGCCTGGTACCGTTGGATCCGCAACGGCCTCAGGGCATACAAGAAATGCATCACGAATCGGCTAAGCTCTCAGACCTTTAGAAAAAGTTATTCAAGAAAAACGCTTCGGGTCGGAAAACGCAAATATCGGACACTTCCCAAGGTCCCACAGCCTCGTCCCATGAGCTTTATTGTGCCAATGGTCGCTTCAGGGGGTAGACCCTGTCGGCGAGGCTACTGATCACGGTTCAAAAGATTTTGGGGGGGGGTTTTTGGGGGCCCCGGGCCCCCTTTTAAAAACCCCCCTTTTAAACCCCCTTCAAAAAGGGAAAGGGGGTTTTAAAAAAATTTTTTAAAAAAAAAAAAAAAGGGGGCCCTTTTTTTTTTTTCCCCCCAAAATTTTTTTTTTTTTTTTTTTGGGGGGGTTTTTGGGGGGTTGGGGGGTTTTTTTTTTTGGGGGTTTTTTGGGGGGGGTTTTTTTGGGGGGGTTTTTTTTTTTTTTTTTTGGGGTTTTTTTTTTTTTATTTTTTTTGGGGGGTTAAATGCATTTTTTTTTTTAAAAAAATTTGGAAACCCCAAACCCCCCGGGGACCCCCAAACCCAAACCCCCCCCGGGGGAAAAAACCCCGGGGGGGGGGGCCCCCCCCTTTTTTAAAAGGGTTTTAAAAAAAAAAAAGGGGGTTTTTTGGTTTAAAAATAAAGGGTTTTGGGGGGGTTTGGGGTTTGGGGGGGTTTGGGTTTTTTTTTTTTTTTTGGGGGGTTTGGGTTTTTTGGGGGGGTTTGGGGGGGGGGGGGGGTTTTTTTTTGGGGGGGTTTTTGGGGGGTTGGGGGGGGGTTTTTTTTTTTTTGGGGTTTGGGGTTTTCCCTTTAAATTCCCCCCCCCAAAAATTTAAACCCCCGGAACCGGGGGGGGGGGTTAAGCCAACCTTTTTTTAAAAAAAAAATTTTTCCTCCCCTTTTTTTTAAACCCCCCCAAAAAATTTTTCCCCCCCCCAAAACCCCCCCCCCCCCCCCAAAGCCCCCCCCCCAAAAAAAAACCCCCCCCCAACCCCCCCCAAAAAAAAAAAAAAAAAACCCCCCACAAAAAAAAATTTCCCCCCCCCAACCCCCCCCACCCCCCCCCTTTTTTAAAAAAAACCCCCCCCCCCCTTAAAAAAAAACCCCCCCCCCTTTTTTTCCCCCCCCCCCCTTTCCCCCCCAACCCCCCCCTTAAAAAATTTTAAAACCCCCAAAACCCCTTTTCCCAACCTCCCCCCCAACCCCCCCTTTTTACCCTCCCCCCCCCCCCCCCCCAACCCCAACCCAACCCAACCCAACCCTAACCCAACCCAACCCAACCCCAACCCCCCCCTCCTTTTTCCCCCCCCCCCCCCCCCCCCAAACCCCCAACCCCAACCCCCCCCCCCCCCTTCCCCCCCCCCCCCCCCCCCCCCCCCCCCCCCCCCCCCCCAAAAAACCCCCCCCCCTTAACCCCCCCCAAAAAAAAAAAAACCCCCCCCCCCCTAACCCAACCCAAATTTTTTTTAAAAAATTTTAAAAATTTTTTGGGTTATTGGGGAAACGGCTTTTTCCCCCCTTGGCCCCCCTTTCCCCGGCCCCCCCCCTTTTTTTTTTAAAACCCAAGGGGCGGGGGGGGTTTTTTGGGGGGGGGCCCCCTTTTGTGGGGGGGGTTTTTTTTTTTCCCCTTTGGGGGGGTTTTTGGGGGGGGGTTTGGGGGGGGGGGGGGTGTGGGGGGGGGGGTGTGGGGGTGTGGGTGGGGGTGTGGGGGGGGGGGGGGGGGGGGGGGGGGGGGGTGTGGGGGGGGGGTGTGTGGGGGTGTGGGGGTTTTGTGTGTGTGGGGTTTTTTTTTTTTTTTAAAAAATCCCAAAGGGGCCCCCCGCTTTCCCCGGGAAGAAAATTTGGGGCCCCCCTTTTTCGGGCCCCCTTTTCAAAAATTTTTTTCCCAAAAATTTTCCCCAAAAACCCTTTTTTTCCCCTTTTTTCCCCCCCGGGGGGGGGTTTTTCCGGGTGGGGCCCCGGGGGGGGGAAAAAAACCTTTAATTTTAAAAAAAAAGGGGTTTTTTAAAAAAAACCCCCCCGGGGAAAAAAAAATTTTAAAACCCCCCCCCCGGGGCCCCCCTTAAAAAAGGGGGGGGTTTTGGGGGGGAATTGGGGGGGGGAAAACCCGGTTCAAAGTATATAGGCCGACGGGTCATTCCAGATTTTGAATCCCATTTTGGAACCTTTTCAAAGTCCGACATCTTCGGGGTGGTATGGTTGGAAGCGCAAGGGCCGAATTATGTAAGCAGATCCAAACAGATTTTCTCTAGGACCTTCGGTGCTAGAGGCCGACGGCCGTCCCGGTTTTCATCCCTTATTCTAATCCTGACCTCACACCATTCCTCCACATAACTGCCCTAACTCGCCTTGAAATCTTAACCCTGACCTCAACCCTAACCCTTGTAAACCCAGTCTGGGTGCAGCCTCCCCCTCCCTCCCTAACCCTAACCCCAACCCCGACCCTGACCCTAACTATAACCTTACCTCCTAACCTTAATAACCTTAACCCTAACCTCAACCTAACCTGACCCTAAACTTAACCTTAACCTTAACCTTAACCCTAACCCTAACCCTAAGCCTATATATATTGACATTATTACACATGCATTCATTGAATATTGCTCTGTGTATTGACAGGCTGTAACACTGTAAGGGCCAGTCTGTGTCACTCTGGCTCCTCTATAGGACGCTGGCGTTCCTGCACCAGCCACCAGTTTTTGGTTAAATTGCACACATAGTCGTGCAGAGGGGGCGGGGCCTGATCTTTGAGTGACGGGCCTGCTATTGAGGCTGTGCTGTGTGTGAAGCATGTGAGTTTTTTCTCTGTGTGTTCAACATGCATGTGTTGTGTTGGCTGTTGGTGTGTGTGTGTGTGTGTGTGTGTGTGTGTGTGGTGTGTGTGTGTGGTGTGTGGTGTGTGTGTGTGTGGTGTGTGTGTGTGTGTGTGGTGTGGTGTGGTGTGTGTGTGTGTGTGTGTGTGTGTGTGTGTGTGTGTGTGTGTGTGGTGTGGTGTGGTGTGTGGTGTGTGTGTGTGGTGTGGTGTGTGTGTGTGTGTGTGTATTTGTGTGTGTGTGAGATGCATGTGAGTTTTTCTCTGCTATCAATAACTACATCGAAGGTCCCACAGACTCATGGATGGTACCCTGGAAGCGCAATGCATGACTTGGGGGAGTCAGAGACCATTTGCAGGTCTCTACGACCTTCAGGACAAGAGCTATTCACCGAAGACCCCTATTTCTAACGAGGTCCATTCACTAAAAAACTGACTTTGGGTTCCCAACCTCCTACACACGGGAGCCTGGTACCGATGGATCCGCAACGGCCTCAGGGCATACAAGAAATGCATCACGAATCGGCTAAGCTCTCAGACCTTCAGAAAAAAGTTATTCAAGAAAAACGCTTCCGGGTCGGAAAACGCAAATCTCGGACACTTCCCAAGGTCCCACAGCCTCGGTCCCATGAGCTTTATTGTGCGCAATGGTCGCTCCAGGGGGGGTAGACCCTGTCGGCGAGGCTCTACGACCGCCCGTTCAAAAGTATATAGCCGACGGGTCCCCGATTTTGAATCCCCATTTTGGAACCTTTTCCAAAGTCCGACATCTTCGGGGTGGTATGGTTGGAAGCGCAAGGGCCGAATTATGTAAGGCAGATCCAAACAGATTTTCTAGGACCTTCGGAAAAAGTTAGAGGCCGACGGGTCGTCCCCGTGGTTTTCATCCCTTATTCTAATCCTGTCCCCACCGACTCCTCCACATATAATCATATTAACCTCTGCATTGAAACCTACCCCTGCCCTCAACCAATTTGCAAAACCCAGTTCAGCCCTCCCCCTCCCTAACCCTAACCCTAACCCTAACCCTAACCCTAACCCTAACCCTAACCCTAACCCTAACCCTAACCGTAACCTTAACCCTAACCTCAACCTTAACCGTTGACCCTAAACTTAACCTTAACCTTAACCTTAACCCTAACCCTAACCCTAAGCCTATATATATTGACATTATTACACATGCATTCATTGAATATTGCTCTGTGTATTGACAGGCTGTAACACTGTAAGGGCCAGTCTGTGTCACTCTGGCTCCCTCTATAGGACGCTGGCGTTCCTGCACCAGCCACCAGTTTTTGGTTAAATTGCACACATAGTCGTGCAGAGGGGGCGGGGCCTGATCTTTGAGTGACGGGCCTGCTATTGAGGCTGTGCTGTGTGTGAAGCATGTGAGTTTTTCTCTCTGTGTGTTCAACATGCATGTGTTGTGTTGGCTGTTGGTGTGTGTGTGTGTGTGTGTGTGTGTGTGTGTGTGTGTGTGGTGTGTGTGTGGTGTGTGGTGTGTGTGTGTGTGTGTGGTGTGTGTGAGGTGTGTGTGTGTGTGTGTGTGTGTGTGTGTGTGTGTGTGAGTGTGTGTGTGTGTGTGTGGTGTGGTGTGTGTGGTGGTGGTGGTGTGGTGTGGTGTGTGTGTGTGTGTGTATTTGTGTGTGTGAGAGGTGCATGTGGGTTTTTCTTGCTATCAATAACTACATCGAAGGTCCCACAGACTCTGGATGGTACCCTGGAAGCGCAATGCATGACTTGGGGAGTCAGAGACCATTTGCAGGTCTCTACGACCTTCAGGACAAGAGCTATTCACCAAGACCCCTATTTCTAACGAGGTCCATTCACAAAAAACTCACTTTGGCTTCCTGACGTCCTACAGACTCGAGCCTGGTACCGTTGATCCGCAACGGCCCCAGGCCCATCCAAGAAATGCCTCACGATTCGTCCAAGCTCTCAGACCTTCAGAAAAAAGTTATTCAAGAAAAAACGCTTCCGGGTCGGAAAACGCAAATATCGGACACTTCCTAAGGTCCCACAGCCTCGGTCCCATGAGCTTTATTGTGCGCAATGGTCGCCCAGGGGTAGACCCTGTCGGCGAGGCTCACGACCGCCGGTTCAAAAGTATATAGCCGACGGGTCAGCCCAAGATTTTGAATCCCCATTTTGGAACCTTTTCCAAAGTCCGACATCTTCGGGGTGGTATGGTTGGAAGCGCAAGGGCCGAATTATGTAAGGCAGATCCAAACAGATTTTCTAGGACCTTCGGAAAAAGTTAGAGGCCGACGGGTCCCGCGTGGTTTTCATCCCTTATTCTAACCCTAACCCTAACCCTAACCCTAACCCTAACCCTAACCCCAACCCTAACCCTAACCCTAACCCCAACCCTAACCCTAACCCTAACCCTAACCCTAACCCTAACCCTAACCCTAACCCTAACCCAACCCTAACCCTAACCCTAACCCTAACCCTAACCCTAACCCTAACCCTAACCCTAACCCTAACCCTAACCCTAACCCTAACCCTAACCCTAACCCTAACCCTAACCCTAACCTAACCCTAACCTCAACCTTAACCGTTGACCCTAAACTTAACCTTAACCTTAACCTTAACCCTAACCCTAACCCTAAGCCTATATATATTGACATTATTACACATGCATTCATTGAATATTGCTCTGTGTATTGACAGGCTGTAACACTGTAAGGGCCAGTCTGTGTCACTCTGGCTCTGGCTCTAGGACGCTGGCGTTCCTGCACCAGCCACCAGTTTTGGTAAAATTGCACACATAGTGGTGCAGAGGGGGGCGTGGGGCCTGATCTTTGAGTGACGGGCCTGCTATTGGCTGTGCTGTGCTGTGTGAAGCATGTGAGTTTTTTCTGTGTGTTCAACATGCATGTGTTGTGTTGGCTGTTGTGTGTGTGTGTGTGTGTGTGTGTGTGTGTGTGTGTGTGTGTGTGTGTGTGTGTGTGGTGTGTGTGTGTGTGGTGTGTGTGTGTGTGTGTGTGTGTGTGTGTGTGTGTGTGTGTGTGTGTGTGTGTGTGTGTGGTGTGTGTGTGTGGTGTGGTGTGGTGTGTGTGTGTGTGTGTGTGTATTTGTGTGTGTGTGAGATGCATGTGAGTTTTTCTTGCTATCAATAACTACATCGGAAGGTCCCACAGACTCGGATGGTACCCCTGGAAGCGCAATGCATGACTTGGGGAGTCAGAGACCATTTGCAGGTCTCTACGACCTTCAGGACAAGAGCTATTCACCGAAGACCCCTATTTCTAACGAGGTCCATTCGCCGAAAAAACTCACTTTGGCTTCCTGACGTCCTACAGACTCGAGCCTGGTACCGTTGATCCGCAACGGCCTCAGGGGCATACAAGAAATGCATCACGAATCGCTAAGCTCTCAGACCTTCAGAAAAAAGTTATTCAAGAAAAACGCTTCCGGTCGGAAAAACGCAAATATCGACACTTCCCAAGGTCCCACAGCCTCGGTCCCATGAGCTTTATTGTGCAATGGTCGCTTCAGGGGGGGTAGACCCTGTCGGCGAGGCTCTACGACCGCCGGTTCAAAAGTATATAGCCGACGGGACGGACAGGATATTGAATCCCCATTTTGGGGCCTTTTCCAAAGTCCGACATCTTCGGTGGTATGGTTAGCGCAAGGGCCGAATTATGTAAGGCAGATCCAAACAGATTTTCTAGGACCTTCGAAAGTTAGAGGCCGACGGGTCGCCCCGTGGTTTTCATCCCTTATTCTAACCCCAACCTAACCCAACCCAACCCTAACCCTAACCCTAACCCTAACCTAACCCTAACCCTAACCCTAACCCTAACCCTAACCCTAACCCTAACCCTAACCCTAACCCTAACCCTAACCCTAACCCTAACCCTAACCCTAACCCTAACCCTAACCCTAACCCTAACCCTAACCCTAACCTAACCCTAACCCTAACCCTAACCCTAACCCTACCCTAACCCTCAACCCTAACCCTAACCCCGAACCCTAACCCTAACCATAACCTTGACCCTAACCTTAACTAACCTTAACCCTAACCTCAACCTTAACCGCTGACCCTAAACTTAACCTTAACCTTAACCTTAACCCTAACCCTAACCCTAAGCCTATATATATTGACATTATTACACATGCATTCATTGAATATTGCTCTGTGTATTGACAGGCTGTAACACTGTAAGGGCCAGTCTGTGTCACTCTGGCCCTCTCTTTAGGACGCTGGCGTTCCTGCACCAGCCACCAGTTTTTGGTGAAATTGCACACATAGTCGTGCAGAGGGGGGGGGGCCTGATCTTTGAGTGACGGGCCTGCTAATGAGGCTGTGCTGTGTGTGAAGCATGTGGGTTTGTCTCTCTGTGGGTTCGACATGCATGGGGTGTGTTGGCTGTTGTGTGTGTGTGTGTGTGGTGTGTGGTGTGTGTGTGTGTGTGTGGTGTGTGTGTGTGTGGTGTGTGGTGTGTGTGGTGTGTGTGTGTGGTGTGTGTGTGTGTGTGGTGTGTGTGTGTGTGTGTGTGTGTGTGTTTGTGTGTGTGTGTGTGTGTGTGGTGTGTGTGGTGTGTGTGTGTGGTGTGGTGTGTGTGTGTGTGTGTGTGTATTTGTGTGTGTGAGATGCATGTGAGTTTTTCTTGCTATCAATAACCACATCGAAGGTCCCACAGACTCATGGATGGTACCCTGGAAGCGCAATGCATGACTTGGGGAGTCAGAGACCATTTGCAGGTCTCTACGACCTTCAGGACAAGAGCTATTCACCGAAGACCCCTATTTCTAACGAGGTCCATTCACCGAAAAAACTCACTTTGGCTTCCCGACGCCCTACAGACTCGAGCCTGGTACCGTTGATCCAAGAACGGCCTCAGGGGCATACAAGAAATGCATCACGAATCGGCTAAGCTCTCAGACCTTCAGAAAAAAGTTATTCAAGAAAAACGTTTCCGGGTCGGAAAACGCAAATATCGGACACTTCCCAAGGTCCCACAGCCTCGGTCCCATGAGCTTTATTGTGCGCAATGGTCGCTTCAGGGGTAGACCCTGTCGGCGAGGCTTTCACGACCGCCGGTTCAAAAGTATATAGCCGACGGGCCATTCCGTATTTTGAATCCCCATTTTGGAACCTTTTCCAAAGTCCGACATCTTCGGGGTGGTATGGTGGAAGCGCAAGGGCCGAATTATGTAAGGCAGATCCAAACAGATTTTCTAGGACCTTCGGAAAAGTTAGAGGCCGACGGGCCGTCCCGCCGTGGTTTCATCCCTTATTCTAACCCCACCCTAACCCTAACCCCTAACCCCAACCATTCCTCCACATATAATCATCTTAACCTCAACCCTTGAAACTTAACCCTAACCTCAACCAATTTCAAACCCAGTCCTAACCCTAACCCTAACCCTAACCCTAACCCTAACCCTAACCCGACCCTGACCCTAACCATAACCTTTGACCCTAACCCTAACCCTAACCTTAACCCTAACCTCAACCTTAACCGTTGACCCTAAACTTAACCTTAACCTTAACCTTAACCCTAACCCTAACCCTAAGCCTATATATATTGACATTATTACACATGCATTCATTGAATATTGCTCTGTGTATTGACAGGCTGTAACACTGTAAGGGCCAGTCTGTGTCACTCTGGCTCCCTCTATAGGACGCTGGCGTTCCTGCACCAGCCACCAGTTTTTGGTTAAATTGCACACATAGTCGTGCAGAGGGGGCGGGGCCTGATCTTTGAGTGACGGGCCTGCTATTGAGGCTGTGCTGTGTGTGAAGCATGTGAGTTTTTTCTCTGTGTGTTCAACATGCATGTGTGTTGTGTTGTGTGTGTGTGTGTGTGTGTGTGTGTGTGTGTGTGTGTGTGTGTGTGTGTGTGTGTGTGTGTGTGGTGTGGTGTGTGTGTGTGTGTGTGGTGTGTGTGTGTGTGTGTGTGTGTGTGTGTGTGTGTGTGTGTGTGTGTGGTGTGGTGTGGTGTGTGGTGTGTGGTGTGGTGTGTGTGTGTGTGTGTGTATTTGTGTGTGTGTGAGATGCATGTGAGTTTTTCTTGCTATCAATAACTACATCGGAAGGTCCCACAGACTGGATGGTACCCTGGAAGCGCAATGCATGACTTGGGGGAGTCAGAGACCATTTGCAGGTCTCTACGACCTTCAGGACAAGAGCTATTCACCGAAGACCCCTATTTCTAACGAGGTCCATTCACAAAAACTCACTTTGGCTTCCTGACGCCCTACAGACTCGAGCCTGGTACCGTTGATCCGCAACGGCCTCAGGGCATACAAGAAATGCATCACGAATCGGCTAAGCTCTCAGACCTTCAGAAAAAAGTTATTTCAAGAAAAACGCTTCCGGGTCGGAAAACGCAAATATCGGACACTTCCCAAGGTCCCACAGCCTCGTCCCATGAGCTTTATTGTGCGCAATGGTCGCTTCAGGGGGTAGACCTGTCGGCGAGGCTTCACGACCGCCGTTCAAAAGTATATAGCCGACGGCGCCCGTATTTTGAATCCCCATTTTGAACCTTTTCCAAAGTCCGACATCTTCGGGGTATGGTTGGAAGCGCAAGGCCGAATTATGTAAGGCAGATCCAAACAGATTTTCTAGGACCTTCGAAAAAGTTAGAGGCCGACGGGTCCGCCCCAAGGTGGTTTTCATCCCTTATTCTAACCCTAACCCCAACCATTCCTAACCACATAACCCTAATCATCTTAACCTAACAACCCTAACCCTAACCCTAACCTCAACCAATTAAACCTAACCCTAACCCTAACCCTAACCCTAACCCTAACCCTAACCCTAACCCTAACCCTAACCCTAACCCTAACCCTAACCCTAACCCTAACCCTAACCTTAACCCTAACCTCAACCTTAACCGTTGACCCTAAACTTAACCTTAACCTTAACCTTAACCCTAACCCTAACCCTAAGCCTATATATATTGACATTATTACACATGCATTCATTGAATATTGCTCTGTGTATTGACAGGCTGTAACACTGTAAGGGCCAGTCTGTGTCACTCTGGCTCCCTCTATAGGACGCTGGCGTTCCTGCACCAGCCACCAGTTTTTGGTTAAATTGCACACATAGTCGTGCAGAGGGGGCGGGGCCTGATCTTTGAGTGACGGGCCTGCTATTGAGGCTGTGCTGTGTGTGAAGCATGTGAGTTTTCCTCTCTGTGTGTTCAACATGCATGTGTTGCGTTGGCTGTTGTGTGTGTGTGTGTGTGTGTGTGTGTGTGTGTGTGTGTGTGTGTGTGTGTGTGTGGTGTGTGTGTGTGTGTGTGTGTGTGTGTGTGTGTGTGTGTGTGTGTGTGTGTGTGTGTGTGTGTGTGTGGTGGGGGGTGGTGTGGTGTGGTGTGGTGTGGTGTGGGGTGGTGTGTGTGTGTGTGTGTATCTGTGTGTGTGTGAGATGCATGTGAGTTTTTTCTCTTGCTATCAATAACTACATCGAAGGTCCCAGACTCATGGATGGTACCCCTGGAAGCGCAATGCATGACTTGGGGGAGTCAGAGACCATTTGCAGGTCTCTACGACCTTCAGGACAAGAGCTATTCACCGAAGACCCCTATTTCTAACGAGGTCCATTCACAAAAAACTCACTTTGGCTTCCCCCTACCCACAGACTCGAGCCTGGTACCGTTGGATCCGCAACGGCCTCCTTAGGGCATACAAGAAATGCATCACGAATCGGCTAAGCTCTCAGACCTTCAGAAAAAGTTATTCAAGAAAAACGCTTCCGGGTCGGAAAACGCAAATATCGGACACTTCCCAAGGTCCCACAGCCTCGGTCCCATGAGCTTTATTGTGCGCAATGGTCGCTTCAGGGGGTAGACCCTGTCGGCGAGGCTTTCACGACCGCCGGTTCAAAAGTATATAGCCGACGGGTCAGCCCCGTATTTTGAATCCCCATTTTGGAACCTTTTCCAAAGTCCGACATCTTCGGGGTGGTATGGTATGGAAGCGCAAGGGCCGAATTATGTAAGGCAGATCCAAACAGATTTTCTCTAGGACCTTCGGAAAAAGTTAGAGGCCGACGGGCCGTCCCGCTGGTTTTCATCCCTTATTCTAACCCTGACCCTAACCATTCCTCCACATATAATCATAACCCTAACCTCGGCCTTGAAACTTAACCCTGACCTCAACCAATTTGCAAACCCAGTCTGTAGCCCCTCCCTCCCCCTAACCCTAACCCTGACCCCAACTCCTGACCCTAACCATAACCTTGACCCTAACCTTAACCCTAACCTTAACCCTAACCTCAACCTTAACTGTTGACCCTAAACTTAACCTTAACCTTAACCTTAACCCTAACCCTAACCCTAAGCCTATATATATTGACATTATTACACATGCATTCATTGAATATTGCTCTGTGTATTGACAGGCTGTAACACTGTAGGGCCAGTCTGTGTCACTCTGGCTCCTCTATAGGACGCTGGCGTTCCTGCACCAGCCACCAGTTTTGGTTAAATTGCACACATAGTCGTGCAGAGGGCGGGGCCTGATCTTTGAGTGACGGCCTGCTATTGAGGCTGTGCTGTGTGTGAAGCATGTGAGTTTTTTCTCTGTGTGTTCAACATGCATGTGTTGTGTTGGCTGTTGGTGTGTGTGTGTGTGTGTGTGTGTGTGTGTGTGTGTGTGTGTGTGTGTGTGTGGTGTGTGTGTGTGTGTGTGTGTGGTGTGTGTGTGTGTGGTGTGTGTGTGTGTGTGTGGTGTGTGTGTGTGTGTGTGTGTGTGTGTGTGTGTGTGTGTGGTGTGGTGGTGTGTGTGGTGTGGTGTGGTGTGGTGTGTGTGTGTGTGTATTTGTGTGTGTGTGAGATGCATGTGAGTTTTTCTCTTGCTATCAATAACTACATCGAAGGTCCCACAGACTCGCTGGATGGTACCCTGGAAGCGCAATGCATGACTTGGGGAGTCAGAGACCATTTGCAGGTCTCTACGACCTTCAGGACAAGAGCTATTCACCGAAGACCCCTATTTCTAACGAGGTCCATTCATTTAAAAAACTCACTTTGGCTTCCCGACGTCCTACAGACTCGAGCCTGGTACCGTTGATCCGCAACGGCCTCAGGGCATAAGCAAGAAATGCATCACGAATCGGCTAAGCTCTCAGACCTTCAGAAAAAGTTATTCAAGAAAAACGCTTCCGGGTCGGAAAACGCAAATATCGACACTTCCCAAGGTCCCACAGCCTCGGTCCCATGAGCTTTATTGTGCAATGGTCGCCCAGGGGTAGACCCTGTCGGCGAGGCTTCACGACCGCCGGTTCAAAAGTATATAGCCGACGGGTCATCCCGTATTTTGAATCCCCATTTTGGAACCTTTTCCAAAGTCCGACATCTTCGGGGTGGTATGGTTGGAAGGGCCGAATTATGTAAGGCAGATCCAAACAGATTTTCTAGGACCTCGAAAGTTAGAGGCCGACGGGCCGTCCCGCGTGGTTTTCATCCCTTATTCTAACCCTAACCCTAACCCTAACCCTAACCCTAACCCTAACCCTAACCCTAACCCTAACCCTAACCCTAACCCTAACCCTAACCCTAACCCTAACCCTAACCCTAACCCTAACCCTACCCCTAACCCTAACCGTAACCCTAACCCTAACCCTAACCCTAACCCTAACCTCCTAACCCTAACCCTAACTCCTAACCCTAACCCTAACCCTAACCCTAACCCTAACCCTAACCCTAACCCTAACCCTAACCCTAACCCTAACCCTAACCCTAACCCTAACCCTAACCTTAACCCTAACCTCAACCTTAACCGTTGACCCTAAACTTAACCTTAACCTTAACCTTAACCCTAACCCTAACCCTAAGCCTATATATATTGACATTATTACACATGCATTCATTGAATATTGCTCTGTGTATTGACAGGCTGTAACACTGTAAGGGCCAGTCTGTGTCACTCTGGCTCCCTCTATAGGACGCTGGCGTTCCTGCACCAGCCACCAGTTTTTGGTTAAATTGCACACATAGTCGTGCAGAGGGGCGGGCCTGATCTTGAGTGACGGGCCTGCTATTGAGGCTGTGCTGTGTGTGAAGCATGTGAGTTTTTTCTCTGTGTGTTCAACATGCATGTGTTGTGTTGGCTGTTGTGTGTGTGTGTGTGTGTGTGTGTGTGTGTGTGTGTGTGTGTGTGTGGTGTGTGTGTGTGTGTGTGTGTGTGGTGTGGTGTGTGTGTGTGTGGTGTGGTGTGTGTGTGGTGTGTGTGTGTGTGTGTGTGTGTGTGTGTGTGTGTGTGGTGTGGTGGTGTGGTGTGGTGTGGTGTGGTGGTGGTGTGTGTGTGTGTGTATTTGTGTGTGTGTGAGATGCATGTGAGTTTTTCTGCTATCAATAACTACATCGGAAGGTCCCACAGACTCATGGATGGTACCCTGGAAGCGCAATGCATGACTTGGGGGAGTCAGAGACCATTTGCAGGTCTCTACGACCTTCAGGACAAGAGCTATTCACCGAAGACCCCTATTTCTAACGAGGTCCATTCACGAAAAAACTCACTTTTGGCTTCCTGACGTCCTACAGACTCGAGCCTGGTACCGTTGATCCGCAACGGCCTCAGGGCATACAAGAAATGCATCACGAATCGGCTAAGCTCTCAGACCTTCAGAAAAAAGTTATTCAAGAAAAACGTTTCCGGGTCGGAAAACGAAATATCGACACTTCCCAAGGTCCCA
>JAYMGU010000879.1:302617-305533 GCA_036178185.1 Liparis tanakae | reverse complement strand
GGGAGCCAGAGTGACACAGACTGGCCCTTACAGTGTTACAGCCTGTCAATACACAGAGCAATATTCAATGAATGCATGTGTAATAATGTCAATATATATAGGCTTAGGGTTAGGTTAGGGTTAAGGTTAAGGTTAAGGTTAAGTTTAGGGTCAACGGTTAAGGTTGAGGTTAGGGTTAAGGTTACGGTTAAGGTTAGGGTCAAAGGTTATGGTTAGGGTCAGGGTCGGGGTCAGGGTTAGGGTTAGGGAGGGGAGGGGGGGGAGGGGCTGCAGACGCGGTTTCCAAATTGGGTGAGGTCAGGTTAAGTTTCAAGGCCGAGGTTAAGATGATTATATGTGGAGGAATGGTCGGGTCAGGATTAGAATAAGGGATGAAAACCACGCGGACGGCCCGTCGCCTCTAACTTTTTTTCCGAAGGTCCTAGAGAAAATCTGTTTGGATCTGCCTTACATAATTCGGCCCTTGCGCTTCCAACCATACCACCCCCGAAGATGTCGGACTTTGGAAAAGGTTCCAAAATGGGGATTCAAAATACGGGACGGCCCGTCGGGTATATACTTTTGAACCGGCGGTCGTAGAGCCTCGCCGACAGGGTCTACCCCCCCTGAAGCGACCATTGCGCACAATAAAGCTCATGGGACCGAGGCTGTGGGACCTTGGGAAGTGTCCGATATTTGCGTTTTTCCGACCCCGGAAACGTTTTTTCTTGAATAACTTTTTTTCTGAAGGTCTGAGAGCTTAGCCGATTCGTGATGCATTTCTTGTATGCCCCTGAGGCCGTTGCGGATCCAACGGTACCAGGCTCGAGTCTGTAGGACGTCGGGAAGCCAAAGTGAGTTTTTTCCGGCGAATGGACCTCGTTAGAAATAGGGGTCTTCGGTGAATAGCTCTTGTCCTGAAGGTCGTAGAGACCTGCAAATGGTCTCTGACTCCCCCAAGTCATGCATTGCGCTTCCAGGGGTACCATCCGCGAGTCTGTGGGACCTTCCGATGTGGTTATTGATAGCAAGAGACAAAAACTCACATGCATCTCACACACACACACACACACACACACACACACACACACCACACCACACCACACCACACCACACCACACCACACACACACCACACACACACACACACCACACACACACCACACCACACACACACACACCACACACACACCACACACCACACACACCACACACACACACACACACCACACCACACCACACCACACCACACACACACCACACCACACCACACACCCCACACACACACACACACACACACACACACACACACACACACACACACACCAGCCAAAACTGCACCTCGAGTGAGAATAGTGTGAAAGCCACTGATTTGATGTTAGTTTGACAAGCCCAATTTTAATTAAAATGAATTACTTTAAATGGACTTAGAGACCTGGTTCTTTTTTCTAAATGAAGAGGGGCCTCCCCACATGCGTACTCTATAGTTTGGGACCGATAGCTGCAAGCTAAGGGCCCCAAAACAGCTCCCACGTGGTCAATCGTGTGCCAACGTGTCAACTTTAGAGTGTCATTTTGAGCAATGCAAAAACGTCCATAAAACCTTAAATGTTGGTCTAAAAGACTCCATATTTCGCACAGGCACTCAGTACCAGGCCTAGAATGAGACCATGGGGTGAAATCCTCTCTAAAAAAACCCCAGTACTTAATTGGCTTGTGTGAATCCAGGATTTGAATAGGCTGTGTGACTTTACAAATCTGAGAGCACCTCCAAGTCTTGGGCTGGGGTGGGCATTTATTTTTCTGAACGTGCTAGAGCTTAGCTCTCTTCTCGAGGCTGTACACACTTCCAAGTGTGTGCCAACCATGTGAGCCTTGGTGCTGTAGCCTAAGGCATCTCCACGTGGGAGTGGTTTGAAAACCCCAAATCGTGCTCCTTCAAACGCTCATAACTTATGTTCTGAATGTACTAGAGTGTCATTGATGATGTGTACCCCCACTAAGTCGACTATTGCGCTTCGAAATGCACCACCCCCGAACGTCTAGCCCTTCGGGAAAGTGTTGTACTGGCTCGTGTCACGTAATCATCAATGTATGTCCCTTCTTTTGCTCATAACTTTTGTTACGGAGGTGCTAGAGTGTGAGGGATAGTGTCTACCCCCACTAAGTAGTCTATTGCGGTTCCAGATATGCCCTCTTCTAGCTTCTAGACCCACGGGAAATGTCTTTGTGGTAAGCGTTAGCTTGTTTTGTAAAAACCGTTTTATTAGCCACACCACACCACACCACACCACACCACACACACCACACCACACCACACCACACCACACCACACACACACCACACCACACCACACACACCACACACACACCACACCACACCACACCACACCACACCACACCACACACACACACACACACCACACCACACCACACCACACCACACACACACCACACCACACCACACCACACACACACCACACCACACCACACCACACCACACACACACACACCACACACACACCACACCACACCACCACACCACACCACACACACACACACACACACACACACACCACACCACACCACACCACACACACACCACACACCACACACACACACACACAAACCACACCACACACACCACACCACACACACACCAGACCCTCTCACACCAGACCACACACACCCACACCACACACCACACACCACACACACCACACACACACACACCACACCACACCACACCACACCACACCACACCACACACACACACCACACACACACACACACCACACACCACACACCACACCACACACACCACACACAACACACACACACACACACCACACACACCACACACACACACACACACCACACACACACACACACACCATACACACACCACACCACACACACACACACACACACACACACAC
>JAYMGU010000879.1:292617-295117 GCA_036178185.1 Liparis tanakae | reverse complement strand
TATAGGCTTAGGGTTAGGGTTAAGGTTAAGGTTAAGGTTAAGTTTAGGGTCAACGGTTAAGGTTGAGGTTAGGGTTAAGGTTACGGTTAAGGTTAGGGTCAAAGGTTATGGTTAGGGTCAGGGTCGGGGTCAGGGTTAGGGTTAGGGAGGGGAGGGGGGGGAGGGGCTGCAGACTGGGTTTGCAAATTGGTTGAGGTCAGGGTTAAGTTTCAAGGCCGAGGTTAAGATGATTATATGTGGAGGAATGGTCGGGGTCAGGATTAGAATAAGGGATGAAAACCACGCGGGACGGCCCGTCGGCCTCTAACTTTTTTTCCGAAGGTCCTAGAGAAAATCTGTTTGGATCTGCCTTACATAATTCGGCCCTTGCGCTTCCAACCATACCACCCCCGAAGATGTCGGACTTTGGAAAAGGTTCCAAAATGGGGATTCAAAATACGGGACGGCCCGTCGGCTATATACTTTTGAACCGGCGGTCGTAGAGCCTCGCCGACAGGGTCTACCCCCCCTGAAGCGACCATTGCGCACAATAAAGCTCATGGGACCGAGGCTGTGGGACCTTGGGAAGTGTCCGATATTTGCGTTTTTCCGACCCCGGAAACGTTTTTTCTTGAATAACTTTTTTTCTGAAGGTCTGAGAGCTTAGCCGATTCGTGATGCATTTCTTGTATGCCCCTGAGGCCGTTGCGGATCCAACGGTACCAGGCTCGAGTCTGTAGGACGTCGGGAAGCCAAAGTGAGTTTTTTCCGGCGAATGGACCTCGTTAGAAATAGGGTCTACGGTCAATAGCTCTTGTCCTCAAGGTCGTAGAGACCTGCAAATGGTCTCTGACTCCCCCAAGTCATGCATTGCGCTTCCAGGGGTACCATCCGCGAGTCTGTGGGACCTTCCGATGTGGTTATTGATAGCAAGAGACAAAAACTCACATGCATCTCACACACACACAAATACACACACACACACACCACACCACACCACACCACACCACACCACACCACACACACCACACACCACACACACACACACACACCACACCACACACACACACACACACACACACACACCACACACACACACACACACCACACCACACCACACACACACACACACACACACACACCACACACACACACACACACACACACACACACACACACACACACACACCAGCCAAAACTGCACCTCGAGTGAGAATAGTGTGAAAGCCACTGATTTGATGTTAGTTTGACAAGCCCAATTTTAATTAAAATGAATTACTTTAAATGGACTTAGAGACCTGGTTCTTTTTCTAAATGAAGAGGGCCTCCCCACATGCGTACTCTATAGTTTGGGACCGATAGCTGCAAGCCAAAGGCCCCGAAACAACTAACGCGTGGTCAATCGTGAGCCAACGTGTCAACTTTAGAGTGTCATTTTGAGCAATGCAAAATGTCCATAAAACCTTAAATGTTGGTCTAAAAGACTCCATATTTCGCACAGGCACTCAGTACCAGGCCTAGAATGAGACCATGGGGTGAAATCCTCTCTAAAAAAACCCCAGTACTTAATTGGCTTGTGTGAATCCAGGATTTGAATAGGCTGTGTGACTTTACAAATCTGAGAGCACCTCCAAGTCTTGGGCTGGGGTGGGCATTTATTTTTCTGAACGTGCTAGAGCTTAGCTCTCTTCTCGAGGCTGTACACACTTCCAAGTGTGTGCCAACCATGTGAGCCTTGGTGCTGTAGCCTAAGGCATCTCCACGTGGGAGTGGTTTGAAAACCCCAAATCGTGCTCCTTCAAACGCTCATAACTTATGTTCTGAATGTACTAGAGTGTCATTGATGATGTGTACCCCCACTAAGTCGACTATTGCGCTTCGAAATGCACCACCCCCGAACGTCTAGCCCTTCGGGAAAGTGTTGTACTGGCTCGTGTCACGTAATCATCAATGTATGTCCCTTCTTTTGCTCATAACTTTTGTTACGGAGGTGCTAGAGTGTGAGGATAGTGTCTACCCCCACTAAGTAGTCTATTGCGGTTCCAGATAAGCCCTGTTCTAGCTTCTAGACCCACGGAAATGTCTTTGTGGTAGCGTTAGCTTGTTTTGTAAAACCGTTTTATTAGCCACACCACACCACACCACACACCACACCACACACCACACACACACACACCACACACACACACACACACACACACACACACACACACACACACACACACCACACCACACACACACACCACACACACACACACACACACACCACACACACACCACACACACACACACACACACACCACACACACACACACACACACACACACACACACACACACACACACACACACACACACACACACACACACACACACCACACACACACACACCACCCACACACCACACACACACACACCACACACACACACACACACACACACACACACACCACACACCACACACACACACACACACACACACACACACACACACACCACACACACACCACACACACCACACA
>JAYMGU010000879.1:285117-287617 GCA_036178185.1 Liparis tanakae | reverse complement strand
GACCTTCCGATGTGGTTATTGATAGCAAGAGAGAAAAACTCACATGCATCTCACACACACACAAATACACACACACACACACACCACACCACACCACACCACACCACACCACACCACACACACACACACACACACACACACACACACACACACACACACACACACACACACACACACACACACACACCCCACCACACCACACCACACACACACCACACCACACCACACACACACCACACACCACACACACCACACACACACACACACACACACACACACACACACACCAACAGCCAACACAACACATGCATGTTGAACACACAGAGAGAAAAACTCACATGCTTCACACACAGCACAGCCTCAATAGCAGGCCCGTCACTCCAAAGATCAGGCCCCGCCCCTCTGCACGACTATGTGTGCAATTTAACCAAAACTGGTGGCTGGTGCAGGAACGCCAGCGTCCTATAGAGGGAGCCAGAGTGACACAGACTGGCCCTTACAGTGTTACAGCCTGTCAATACACAGAGCAATATTCAATGAATGCATGTGTAATAATGTCAATATATATAGGCTTAGGGTTAGGGTTAGGGTTAAGGTTAAGGTTAAAGTTAAGTTTAGGGTCAGCGGTTAAGGTTGAGGTTAGGGTTAAGGTTACGGTTAAGGTTAGGGTCAAAGGTTATGGTTAGGGTCAGGGTCGGGGTCAGGGTTAGGGTTAGGGAGGGGAGGGGGGGGGCTGCAGACTGGGTTTGCAAATTGGTTGAGGTCAGGGTTAAGTTTCAAGGCCGAGGTTAAGATGATTATATGTGGAGGAATGGTCGGGGTCAGGATTAGAATAAGGGATGAAAACCACGCGGGACGGCCCGTCGGCCTCTAACTTTTTTTCCGAAGGTCCTAGAGAAAATCTGTTTGGATCTGCCTTACATAATTCGGCCCTTGCGGGTTAGGGTTAGGGTTAGGGTTAGGGTTAGGGTTAGGGTTAGGGTTAGGGTTAGGGTTAGGGTTAGGGTTAGGGTTGTTAGGTTAGGGTTAGGGTTAGGGTTAGGGTTAGGGTTAGGGTTAGGGTTAGGGTTAGGGTTAGGGTTAGGGTTAGGGTTAGGGTTAGGGTTAGGGTTAGGTTAGAATAAGGGATGAAAACCACGCGGGACGGCCCGTCGGCCTCTAACTTTTTTTCCGAAGGTCCTAGAGAAAATCTGTTTGGATCTGCCTTACATAATTCGGCCCTTGCGCTTCCAACCATACCACCCCCGAAGATGTCGGACTTTGGAAAAGGTTCCAAAATGGGGATTCAAAATACGGGACGGCCCGTCGGCTATATACTTTTGACGGTGATCGTGAGCCTCGCCGACAGGGTCTACCCCCGCTGTAGCGCCCATTGCGCACATTAACGCCCATGGGACCGAGGCTGTGGGGCCTTGGAGTGTCCGATATTTGCGTTTTCCGACCCCGGAAACGTTTTTCTTGAATAACTTTTTTTCTGAAGGTCTGAGAGCTTAGCCGATTCGTGATGCATTTCTTGTATGCCCCTGAGGCCGTTGCGGATCCAACGGTACCAGGCTCGAGTCTGTAGGACGTCGGGAAGCCAAAGTGAGTTTTTTCGGCGGAATGGACCTCGTTAGAAATAGGGGTCTTCGGTGAATAGCTCTTGTCCTGAAGGTCGTAGAGACCTGCAAATGGTCTCTGACTCCCCCAAGTCATGCATTGCGCTTCCAGGGGTACCATCCCCGAGTCTGTGGGACCTTCCGATGTGGTTATTGATAGCAAGAAAAACTCACATGCATCTCACACACACACAAATACACACACACACACACACACCACACCACACCACACCACACCACACCACACCACACACACACACACACACACACACACACACACACACACACACACACACACACACACACACCACACACACACACACACACACACACCACACACACCACACACACACCACACACACACACACACACACACACACACACACACACACCAACAGCCAACACAACACATGCATGTTGAACACACAGAGAGAAAAACTCACATGCTTCACACACAGCACAGCCTCAATAGCAGGCCCGTCACTCAAAGATCAGGCCCCGCCCCTCTGCACGACTATGTGTGCAATTTAACCAAAACTGGTGGCTGGTGCAGGAACGCCAGCGTCCTATAGAGCCAGAGTGACACAGACTGGCCCTTACAGTGTTACAGCCTGTCAATACACAGAGCAATATTCAATGAATGCATGTGTAATAATGTCAATATATATAGGCTTAGGGTTAGGGTTAGGGTTAAGGTTAAGGTTAAAGTTAAGTTTAGGGTCAACGGTTAAGGTTGAGGTTAGGGTTAAGGTTACGGTTAAGGTTAGGGTCAAAGGTTATGGTTAGGGTCAGGGTCGGGGTCAGGGTTAGGGTTAGGGAGGGGAGGGGGGGGAGGGGCTGCAGACTGGGTTTGCAAATTGGTTGAGGTCAGGGTTAAGTTTCAAGGCCGAGGTTAAGATGAT
>JAYMGU010000879.1:272617-275117 GCA_036178185.1 Liparis tanakae | reverse complement strand
CACACCACACCACACCACACACACACACACACACACACACACACACACACACACACACACACACACACACACACACACACACACACACACCACACCACACCACACCACACACACACCACACCACACCACACACACACACACACCACACACACCACACACACACACACACACACACACACACACACACACACCAACAGCCAACACAACACATGCATGTTGAACACACAGAGAGAAAAACTCACATGCTTCACACACAGCACAGCCTCAATAGCAGGCCCGTCACTCAAAGATCAGGCCCCGCCCCCTCTGCACGACTATGTGTGCAATTTAACCAAAAACTGGTGGCTGGTGCAGGAACGCCAGCGTCCTATAGAGGGAGCCAGAGTGACACAGACTGGCCCTTACAGTGTTACAGCCTGTCAATACACAGAGCAATATTCAATGAATGCATGTGTAATAATGTCAATATATATAGGCTTAGGGTTAGGGTTAGGGTTAAGGTTAAGGTTAAAGTTAAGTTTAGGGTCAACGGTTAAGGTTGAGGTTAGGGTTAAGGTTAGCGTGAAGGTTAGGGTCAGGTTATGGTTAGGGTCAGGGTCGGGGTCAGGGGTTAGGGTTAGGGAGGGGGGGGGAGGGCTGCAGACTGGGTTTGCAAATTGGTTGAGGTCAGGGTTAAGTTTCAAGGCCGAGGTTAAGATGATTATATGTGGAGGAATGGTGGGGGTCAGGATTAGAATAAGGGATGAAAACCACGGCGGGACGGTCGGCCTCTAACTTTTTTTCCGAAGGTCCTAGAGAAAATCTGTTTGGATCTGCCTTACATAATTCGGCCCTTGCGGTTAGGGTTAGGGTTAGGGTTAGGGTTAGGGTTAGGGTTAGGGTTAGGGTTAGGGTTAGGGTTAGGGTTAGGGTTAGGGTTAGGGTTAGGGTTAGGGTTAGGGTTAGGGTTAGGGTTAGGGTTAGGGTTAGGGTTAGGGTTAGGGTTAGGGTTAGGGTTAGGGTTAGGGTTAGGGTTAGGTTAGAATAAGGGATGAAAACCACGCGGGACGGCCCGTCGGCCTCTAACTTTTTTTCCGAAGGTCCTAGAGAAAATCTGTTTGGATCTGCCTTACATAATTCGGCCCTTGCGCTTCCAACCATACCACCCCCGAAGATGTCGGACTTTGGAAAAGGTTCCAAAATGGGGATTCAAAATACGGGACGGCCCGTCGGCTATATACTTTTGAACCGGCGGTCGTAGAGCCTCGCCGACAGGGTCTACCCCCCCTGAAGCGACCATTGCGCACAATAAAGCTCATGGGACCGAGGCTGTGGGACCTTGGGAGTGTCCGATATTTGCGTTTTTCCGACCCGAACGTTTTTCTTGAATAACTTTTTTTTCTGAACGCCTGAGAGCTCAGCTGATTCGTGATGCATTTCTTGTATGCCCTGAGGCCGTTGCGGATCCAACGGTACCAGGCTCGAGTCTGTAGGACGTCAGGGAAGCCAAAGTGAGTTTTTTTCGTGAATGGACCTCGTTAGAAATAGGGGTCTTCGGTGAATAGCTCTTGTCCTGAAGGTCGTAGAGACCTGCAAATGGTCTCTGACTCCCCCAAGTCATGCATTGCTTCAGGGGTACCATCCCGAGTCTGTGGGACCTTCCGATGTGGTTATTGATAGCAAGAAAAACTCACATGCATCTCACACACACAAATACACACACACACACACACCACACACACCACACCACACCACACACCACACCACACACACACACACACACACACACACACACACACACACACACACACACACACACACACACACACCACACACACACACACACACCACACACACCACACACACACACACACACACACACACACACACACACACACACACACACACACACACACACACACACACACACACCAACAGCCAACACAACACATGCATGTTGAACACACAGAGAGAAAAACTCACATGCTTCACACACAGCACAGCCTCAATAGCAGGCCCGTCACTCAAAGATCAGGCCCCGCCCCCTCTGCACGACTATGTGTGCAATTTAACCAAAAACTGGTGGCTGGTGCAGGAACGCCAGCGTCCTATAGAGGGAGCCAGAGTGACACAGACTGGCCCTTACAGTGTTACAGCCTGTCAATACACAGAGCAATATTCAATGAATGCATGTGTAATAATGTCAATATATATAGGCTTAGGGTTAGGGTTAGGGTTAAGGTTAAGGTTAAAAAGTTAAGTTTAGGGTCAACGGTTAAGGTTGAGGTTAGGGTTAAGGTTAGGTTAAGGTTAGGGTCAAAGGTTATGGTTAGGTTAGGGTCAGGGTCAGGGTTAGGGTTAGGGGTTAGGGGGGAGGAGGGGGAGGGTACAGACTGGGTTGGTTGGAATTGGTTGAGGTCAGGGTTAAGTTCAGGCGAGGTTAAGATGATTATATGTGGAGGAATGGTCGGGGTCAGGATTAGGAAATAAGGGATGAAAACCACAGCTGGCGGCCCGTCGG
>JAYMGU010000879.1:239222-252539 GCA_036178185.1 Liparis tanakae | reverse complement strand
GGCCCCCGCCCCTCTGCACGACTATGTGTGCAATTTAACCAAAAACTGGTGGTTGGTGCAGGAACGCCAGCGTCCTATAGAGGGAGCCAGAGGACACAGACTGGCCCTACAGTGTTACAGCCTGTCAATACACAGAGCAATATTCAATGAATGCATGTGTAATAATGTCAATATATAGGCTTAGGCTTAGGGTTAGGTTAGGGGTTAAGGTTAAGGTTATGTTAAGGGTTTAGGGTCAACGGTTAAGGTTGGGGTTAGGGTTAAGGTTAGGTTTTAAGGTGGGTCAAGGTAGCGGTTAGGGTTAGGTCTAGGGTTAGGGGTTAAAGGGGGAGGGAGAGTTAGTGTGCTAGGTTAAGGGCCGGGTTACTTAGATGAAAACCACGGACGGCTGGACCTGCCCGGCCCTCTAACTTTTTTTCCGAAGGTCCTAGAGAAAATCTGTTTGGATCTGCCTTACATAATTCGCCCTTGCGCCCTGCGCTTCCAACCATACCACCCCCGAAGATGTCGGACTTTGGAAAAGGTTCCAAAATGGGGATTCAAAATACGGGACGGCCCGTCGGCTTATATACTTTTGAGCCGGCGGTCGAGAGCCTCACGACAGGGTCTACCCCCCTTGAAGCCACCATTGCGCACAATAAAGCTCATGGGACCGAGGCTGTGGGACCTTGGGAAGTGTCCGATATTTGCTTCCCACCCCGAAACGTTTTTCTTTTTCTTGAATAACTTTTTTTTGAAGGTCTGAGAGCTTAGCCGATTCGTGATGCATTTTTGTATGTTCCCTGAGGCCGCAGGGGATCCAACGGTACCAGGCTCGAGTCTGTAGGACGTCGGGAAGCCAAAGTGAGTTTTTTTAATGGACCTCTAGAAAATAGGGGTCTTCGTGAATAGTTTGTCCTGAAGGTCGAGAGACCTGCAATGGTCTCTGACTCCCCCAAGTCATGCATTGCGCCCAGGGGTACCATCCCGCGAAGTCTGTGGGACCTTCCGATGTGGTTATTGATAGCAAGAGAGAAAAACTCACATGCATCTCACACACACACACATACACACACACACACACCACACCACACCACACCACACCACACCACACCACACCACACCACACACACACACACACACACACACACACACACACACACACACCACACACACACACACACCACACCACACCACACACACACCACACACCACACACCACACACACCACACACACACACACACACACACACACACACACACACACACCAACAGCCAACACAACACATGCATGTTGAACACACAGAGAGAGAAAAACTCACATGCTTCACACACAGCACAGCCTCAATAGCAGGCCCGTCACTCAAAGATCAGGCCCCCCCCTCTGCACTATGTGTGCAATTTTAACCAAAAACTGGTGGTTGCAGGAACGCCAGCGTCCTATAGAGGGAGCCAGAGTGACACAGACTGGCCTTACAGTGTTACAGCCTGTCAATACACAGAGCAATATTCAATGAATGCATGTGTAATAATGTCAATATATATAGGCTTAGGGTTTAGGGTTAGGTTAAGGTTAAGGTTAAGGTTAAGTTTAGGGGTCAACGGTTAAGGTTGAGGTTAGGGTTAAGGTTACGGGTTTAAGGTTAAAGGTTAGGTTAGGGTTAGGGTGGGTTAGGTTAGGGGTTAGGTTAGGGAGGGGGGAGGGGCTGCAGACTGGGTTTGCAAATTGGTTAGGGTTAGGGTTAAGTTTCAAGGCCGAGGTTAAGATGATTAGGTTAGGAGGAATGGTCGGTTAGTCAGGATTAGAATAAGGGATGAAAACCACGCTGGACTGCCCGTCGGCCTCTAACTTTTTTTCCGAAGGTCCTAGAGAAAATCTGTTTGGATCTGCCTTTATAATTCGGCCCCTTGCGCTTCCAACCATACCACCCCCGAAGATGTCGGACTTTGGAAAAAGGTCCAAAATGGGGATTCAAAATACGGACGGCCTGTCGGTTATATACTTTTGAACCGGGCGGTCGAGAGCCTCGCCGACAGGGTCTACCCCTGAAGCGACCATTGCGCACAATAAAGCTCATGGGACCGAGGGCTGGGACCTTGGGAAGTGTCCGATATTTTTTTCCGACCCCGAAACGTTTTTTCTTGAATAACTTTTTTTCTGAAGGTCTGAGAGCTTAGCCGATTCGTGATGCATTTCTTGTATGCCCCTGAGGCCGCTAGGATCCAACGGTACCAGGCTCGAGTCTGTAGGACGCCGGAAGCCAAAGTGAGTTTTTTTCGCGAATGGACCTCGTTAGAAATAGGGGTCTTCGTGAATAGTTTGTCCTGAAGGTCGAGAGACCTGCAAATGGTCTCTGACTCCCCCAAGTCATGCATTGCGCCCAGGGGGTACCATCCATGAAGTCTGTGGGACCTTCCGATGTGGTTATTGATAGCAAGAGAGAAAAACTCACATGCATCTCACACACACACAAATACACACACACACACACACCACACCACACCACACCACACCACACCACACCACACCACACCACACCACACACACACACACACACACACACACACACACACACACCACACCACACCACACCACACACACACCACACCACACCACACACACACCACACACCACACACCACACACACCACACACACACACACACACACACACACACACACACACACACACCAACAGCCAACACAACACATGCATGTTGAACACACAGAGAGAAAAAACTCACATGCTACACACACAGCACAGCCTCAATAGCAGGCCCGACACTCAAAGATCAGGCCCCGCCCCCTCTGCACGACTATGTGTGCAATTTAACCAAAAACTGGTGGCTGGTGCAGGAACGCCAGCGTCCTATAGAGGGAGCCAGAGTGACACAGACTGGCCCTTACAGTGTTACAGCCTGTCAATACACAGAGCAATATTCAATGAATGCATGTGTAATAATGTCAATATATATAGGCTTAGGGTTAGGGTTAGGGTTAAGGTTAAGGTTAAGGTTAAGTTTAGGGTCAACGGTTAAGGTTGAGGTTAGGTTAAGGTTACGGGTTAAGGTTAGGGTAAAGGGGTTGGGTTAGGGTTTAGGGTCGGGGTCAAGGGTTAGGGGGGAGGGGGGGGGGGTTAGACTGGGTTAGCAAATTAGGGTTGAGGTTAGGTTAAGTTTCAAGGCCGAGGTTAAGATGATTATATGTGGAGGAATTAGGTCGGGTTAGGATTAGAATAAGGGATGAAAACCACGCTGGACGGCCCGCCTCTAACTTTTTTTCCGAAGGTCCTAGAGAAAATCTGTTTGGATCTGCTTACATAATTTCCCCTTTTGCGCTTCCAACCATACCACCCCGAAGATGTCGGACTTTGGAAAAGGGTTCCAAAATGGGGATTCAAAATACGGACGTCTGCCGGGGTTATATACTTTTGAACCGGGCGGTCGAGAGCCTCGCCGACAGGGTCTACCCCTGAAGTGCCCATTGCTCACGATAAAGCTCATGGGACCGAGGCTGTGGGACCTTGGGAAGTGTCCGATATTTGGGTTTTTTTTCCGACCCCCGGGAAACGTTTTTTTCTTGAATAACTTTTTTTCTGAAGGTCTGAGAGCTTAGCCGATTCGTGATGCATTTCTTTATGTTCCCTGAGGCCGTTGCAGGATCCAACGGTACCAGGCTCGAGTCTGTAGGACGCCGGGAAGCCAAAGTGAGTTTTTTTTCGCGAATGGACCTCGTTAGAAATAGGGTCTTCGGTGAATAGCTTTGTCCTGAAGGTCGTAGAGACCTGCAAATGGTCTCTGACTCCCCCAAGTCATGCATTGCGCTTCCAGGGGTACCATCCGCGAGTCTGTGGGACCTTCCGATGTGGTTATTGATAGCAAGAGAGAAAAACTCACATGCATCTCACACACACACAAATACACACACACACACACACCACACCACACCACACCACACCACACCACACCACACCACACCACACCACACACACACACACACACACACACACACACACACCACACCACACCACACCACACCACACACACACCACACCACACCACACACACACCACACACCACACACCACACACACCACACACACACACACACACACACACACACACACACACACACCAACAGCCAACACAACACATGCATGTTGAACACACAGAGAGAAAACTCACATGCTTCACACACAGCACAGCCTCAATAGCAGGCCCGTCACTCAAAGATCAGGCCCCGCCCCCTCTGCACGACTATGTGTGCAATTTAACCAAAAACTGGTGGCTGGTGCAGGAACGCCAGCGTCCTATAGAGGGAGCCAGAGTGACACAGACTGGCCTTACAGTGTTACAGCCTGTCAATACACAGAGCAATATTCAATGAATGCATGTGTAATAATGTCAATATATATAGGCGTAGGGTTAGGGTTAGGGGTAAGGTTAAGGTTAAGGTTAAGTCTAGGGTCAACGGTTAAGGTTGAGGTTAGGGTTAAGGTTACGGGTTAAGGTTAGGGTCAAAGGTTATGGTTAGGGTCAGGGTCGGGTCAGGTTAGGGTTAGGGAGGGAGGGGGGAGGGGCTGCAGACTGGGCTTGCAAATTGGTTGAGGTCAGGGTTAAGGTTTCAAGGCCGAGGTTAAGATGATTAGGTTATGTTAGGAATGGTCGGGTTAGGATTAGAATAAGGGATGAAACACGCTGGACGGCCCGTCGGCCTCTAACTTTTTTTCCGAAGGTCCTAGAGAAAATCTGTTTGGATCTGCCTTACATAATTCGGCCCTTGCGCTTCCAACCATACCACCCCGAAGATGTCGGACTTTGGAAAAGGTTCCAAAATGGGGATTCAAAATACGGACGTCTGCCGCTATATACTTTTGAACTGGCGGTCGAGAGCTCGCCGACAGGGTCTACCCCCTGAAGCGACCATTGCGCACAATAAAGCTCATGGGACCGAGGCTGTGGGACCTTGGGAAGTGTCCGATATTTATGCGTTTTCCGACCCGAAACGTTTTTTCTTGAATAACTTTTTTTCTGAAGGTCTGAGAGCTTAGCCGATTCGTGATGCATTTCTTGTATGTTCCTGAGGCCGTTAGGATCCAACGGTACCAGGCTCGAGTCTGTAGGACGTCGGGAAGCCAAAGTGAGTTTTTTTCGCGAATGGACCTCGTTAGAAATAGGGTCTTCGGTGAATAGTTTGTCCTGAAGGTCGAGAGACCTGCAAATGGTCTCTGACTCCCCAAGTCATGCATTGCGCCCAGGGGTACCATCCGCGAGTCTGTGGGACCTTCCGATGTGGTTATTGATAGCAAGAGAGAAAATCTCACATGCATCTCACACACACACAAACACACACACACACACACACACCACACCACACCACACCACACCACACCACACCACACCACACCACACACACACACACACACACACACACACACACACACACACACACACACACACCACACCACACCACACACACACCACACCACACCACACACACACCACACACCACACACCACACACACCACACACACACACACACACACACACACACACACACACACACCAACAGCCAACACAACACATGCATGTTGAACACACAGAGAGAAAAACTCACATGCTTCACACACAGCACAGCCTCAATAGCAGGCCCGTCACTCAAAGATCAGGCCCCGCCCCCTCTGCACGACTATGTGTGCAATTTAACCAAAAACTGGTGGCTGGTGCAGGAACGCCAGCGTCCTATAGAGGGAGCCAGAGTGACACAGACTGGCCCTTACAGTGTTACAGCCTGTCAATACACAGAGCAATATTCAATGAATGCATGTGTAATAATGTCAATATATATAGGCTTAGGGTTAGGGTTAGGGTTAAGGTTAAGGTTAAGTTTAGGGTCAACGGTTAAGGTTGAGGTTAGGGTTAAGGTTACGGTTAAGGTTAGGGTCAAAGGTTATGGTTAGGGTCAGGGTCGGGGTCAGGGTTAGGGTTAGGGAGGGGAGGGGGGGGAGGGGCTGCAGACTGGGTTAGGTAAATTGGTTAGGTCAGGTTAAGTTTCAAGGCCGAGGTTAAGATGATTAGGTTATGTGGTTAGGAATGGTCGGGTTAGGATTAGAATAAGGATGAAAACCACGCTGACGGCCCGTCTGCCTCTAACTTTTTTTCCGAAGGTCCTAGAGAAAATCTGTTTGGATCTGCCTTTACATAATTCGGCCCTTGCGCTTCCAACCATACCACCCCGAAGATGTCGGACTTTGGAAAAGGTTCCAAAATGGGGATTCAAAATACGGACGTCTGTCGGGCTATATACTTTTGAACTGGCGGTCGAGAGCCTCGCCGACAGGGTCTACCCCTGAAGCGACCATTGCGCACAATAAAGCTCATGGGACCGAGGCTGTGGGACCTTGGGAAGTGTCCGATATTTGCGTTTTCCGACCCCGAAACGTTTTTTTCTTGAATAACTTTTTTTCTGAAGGTCTGAGAGCTTAGCCGATTCGTGATGCATTTCTTGTATGCTCCCTGAGGCCGTTAGGATCCAACGGTACCAGGCTCGAGTCTGTAGGACGTCGAAGCCAAAGTGAGTTTTTTTCGCTAATGGACCTCGTTAGAAATAGGGTCTTCGGTGAATAGTTTGTCCTGAAGGTCGTAGAGACCTGCAAATGGTCTCTGACTCCCCCAAGTCATGCATTGCGCCCAGGGGTACCATCCGCGAGTCTGTGGGACCTTCCGATGTGGTTATTGATAGCAAGAGAGAAAACTCACATGCATCTCACACACACACAAATACACACACACACACACACCACACCACACCACACCACACCACACCACACCACACCACACCACACACACACACACACACACACACACACACACACACACACACACACACACACCACACCACACCACACCACACACCACACCACACCACACACACACCACACACCACACACACCACACACACACACACACACACACACACACACACACACACACACACACCAACAGCCAACACAACACATGCATGTTGAACACAGAGAGAAAAACTCACATGCTTCACACACAGCACAGCCTCAATAGCAGGCCCGTCACTCAAAGATCAGGCCCCGCCCCCTCTGCACGACTATGTGTGCAATTTAACCAAAAACTGGTGGCTGGTGCAGGAACGCCAGCGTCCTATAGAGGGAGCCAGAGTGACACAGACTGGCCCTTACAGTGTTACAGCCTGTCAATACACAGAGCAATATTCAATGAATGCATGTGTAATAATGTCAATATATATAGGCTTAGGGTTAGGGTTAGGGTTAAGGTTAAGGTTAAGGTTAAGTTTAGGGTCAACGGTTAAGGTTGAGGTTAGGGTTAAGGTTACGGTTAAGGTTAGGGTCAAAGGTTATGGTTAGGGTCAGGGTCGGGGTCAGGGTTAGGGTTAGGGAGGGGAGGGGGGGGAGGGCTGCAGACTGGGTTTGCAAATTGGTTGAGGTCAGGGTTAAGTTTCAAGGCCGAGGTTAAGATGATTATATGTGGAGGAATGGTCGGGGTCAGGATTAGAATAAGGGATGAAAACCACGCCGGACGCCCTGGCGGCCTCTAACTTTTTTTCCGAAGGTCCTAGAGAAAATCTGTTTGGATCTGCCTTACATAATTCGGCCCTTGCGCTTCCAACCATACCACCCCCGAAGATGTCGGACTTTGGAAAAGGTTCCAAAATGGGGATTCAAAATACGGGACGGCCCGTCGGCTATATACTTTTGAACCGGCGGTCGAGAGCTCGCGACAGGGTCTACCCTGAAGCGACCATTGCGCACAATAAAGCCTCATGGGACCGAGGCTGTGGGACCTGGGAAGTGTCCGATATTTATGCGTTTTCCCACCCCGAAACGCTTTTTTCTTGAATAACTTTTTTTCTGAAGGTCTGAGAGCTTAGCCGATTCGTGATGCATTTCTTGTATGCCCCTGAGCCGTTGCGCTATGATCCAACGGTACCAGGCTCGAGTCTGTAGGACGTCGGGAAGCCAAAGTGAGTTTTTTTCGCGAATGGACCTCGTAGAAATAGGGTCTTCGGTGAATAGCTTTGTCCTGAAGGTCGTAGAGACCTGCAAATGGTCTCTGACTCCCCAAGTCATGCATTGCGCCCAGGGGTACCATCCGCGAGTCTGTGGGTGGACCTTCCGATGTGGTTATTGATAGCAAGAGAGAAAACTCACATGCATCTCACACACACACAACACACACACACACACACACCACACCACACCACACCACACCACACCACACCACACCACACCACACACACACACACACACACACACACACACACACACACACACACCACACCACACCACACCACACCACACACCACACCACACCACACACACACCACACACCACACACACCACACACACACACACACACACACACACACACACACACACACACACCAACAGCCAACACAACACATGCATGTTGAACACAGAGAGAAAAACTCACATGCTTCACACACAGCACAGCCTCAATAGCAGGCCCGTCACTCAAAGATCAGGCCCCGCCCCCTCTGCACGACTATGTGTGCAATTTAACCAAAAACTGGTGGCTGGTGCAGGAACGCCAGCGTCCTATAGAGGGAGCCAGAGTGACACAGACTGGCCCTTACAGTGTTACAGCCTGTCAATACACAGAGCAATATTCAATGAATGCATGTGTAATAATGTCAATATATATAGGCTTAGGGTTAGGGTTAGGGTTAAGGTTAAGGTTAAGGTGTTTAGGGTCAGGTCAACGGTTAAGGCTGAGGTTAGGTTAGGTTAGGGTTAAGGTTAGGGTCAAAGGTTAGTTAGGGTCGGGGTCAGGTTAGGGGTTAGGGGAGGTTAGGGGGAGGGGCTGCAGACTGGGTTGCAAATTGGTTGAGGTCAGGTAAGTTTCAAGGCCGAGGTTAAGATGATTAGGTTATGTGGTTAGGAATGGTCGGGTTAGGGTTAGGATTAGAATAAGGGATGAAAACCACGCTGGACGGCCCGCCGCCTCTAACTTTTTTTTTCCGAAGGTCCTAGAGAAAATCTGTTTGGATCTGCCTTACATAATTCGGCCCTTGCGCTTCCAACCATACCACCCCCGAAGATGTCGGACTTTGGAAAAGGTTCCAAAATGGGGATTCAAAATACGGGACGGCCCGTCGGCTATATACTTTTTAACCGGCGGACGTAGGGCCTCGCCGACAGGGTCTACCCCCCCTGAAGCGACCATTGCGCACAATAAAGCTCATGGGACCGAGGCTGTGGGACCTTGGGAAGTGTCCGATATTTGCGTTTCCCGACCCCGGAAACGTTTTTTCTTGAATAACTTTTTTTCTGAAGGTCTGAGAGCTTAGCCGATTCGTGATGCATTTCTTGTATGCCCCTGGGGCAGACGCGGATCCAACGGTACCAGGCTCGAGTCTGTAGGACGTCGAAGGAAGCCAAAGTGAGTTTTTTTCGCGAATGGACCTCGTTAGAAATAGGGGTCTTCGGTGAATAGCTTTGTCCTGAAGGTCGAGAGACCTGCAAATGGTCTCTGACTCCCCAAGTCATGCATTGCGCCCAGGGTACCATCCGCGAAGTCTGTGGGACCTTCCGATGTGGTTATTGATAGCAAGAGAGAAAACTCACATGCATCACACACACACACAACACACACACACACACACACACACACCACACCACACCACACCACACCACACCACACCACACCACACCACACACACACACACACACACACACACACACACACACACACACACCACACCACACCACACCACACCACACACACACCACACCACACACCACACACCACACACACCACACACCACACACACCACACACACACACACACACACACACACACACACACACACACCAACAGCCAACACAACACATGCATGTTGAACACACAGAGAGAAAAACTCACATGCTTCACACACAGCACAGCCTCAATAGCAGGCCCGTCACTCAAAGATCAGGCCCCGCCCCCTCTGCACGACTATGTGTGCAATTTAACCAAAAACTGGTGGCTGGTGCAGGAACGCCAGCGTCCTATAGAGGGAGCCAGAGTGACACAGACTGGCCCTTACAGTGTTACAGCCTGTCAATACACAGAGCAATATTCAATGAATGCATGTGTAATAATGTCAATATATATAGGCTTAGGGTTAGGGGTTAAGGTTAAGGTTAAGGTTAAGTTTAGGGTCAACGTTAAGGTTGAGGTTAGGTTAAGTTACGGTTAAGGTTAGGAAGGTTATGGTTAGGTCAGGTCGGGGTCAGGTTAGGTTAGGGAGGGAGGGGGGTTAGGTTAGGTTAGGGTTAGGTTAGGGTTAGGTTAGGTTAGGGTTAGGGTTAGGTTAGGTTAGGTTAGGTTAGGAAGAAGTTAGGTTAGGGTTAGGTTAGGGTTAGGGTTAGGTTAGGGGTTAGGGTTAGGAGGTTAGGGGTTAGGGTTGTTAGGGTTAGGGTTAGGGGTTAGGGTTAGGGGTTAGGGGTTAGGGGTTAGGTTAGGGTTAGTTAGGTTAGGGGTTAGGTTAGGTTAGGGTTAGGTTAGGTTAGGTTAGGTTAGGGTTAGGTTAAGGGTTAGGTTAGGGGTTAGGTTAGGTTAGGGTTAGGTTAGGTTAGGTTAGGGTTAGGGGTTAGGTTAGGTTAGTTAGGTTAGGTTAGGTTAGGTTAGGGTTAGGTTAGGTTAGGTTAGGCTAGGTTAGGTTAGAATAAGGGATGAAAACCACGCTGGACGGTCTGCCGGCCTCTAACTTTTTTTTCCGAAGGTCCTAGAGAAAATCTGTTTGGATCTGCCTTACATAATTCGGCCCTTGCGCTTCCAACCATACCACCCCGAAGATGTCGGACTTTGGGAAAAGGTTCCAAAATGGGGATTCAAAATACGGACGTCTGCCGGGTTATATACTTTTGAACTGGCGGTCGAGAGCCTCGCCGACAGGGTCTACCCCTGAAGCGACCATTGCGCACAATAAAGCTCATGGGACCGAGGCTGTGGGACCTGGGAAGTGTCCGATATTTATGCTTTTTCCGACCCCGGAAACGTTTTTTTCTTGAATAACTTTTTTTCTGAAGGTCTGAGAGCTTAGCCGATTCGTGATGCATTTCTTGTATGCCCCTGAGGCCGTTATGGATCCAACGGTACCAGGCTCGAGTCTGTAGGACGCCGGGAAGCCAAAGTGAGTTTTTTTTCGCGCTAATGGACCTCGTTAGAAATAGGGTCTCGGTGAATAGTTCTTGTCCTGAAGGTCGAGAGACCTGCAAATGGTCTCTGACTCCCCAAGTCATGCATTGCGCCCAGGGGTACCATCCGCAGTCTGTGGGACTGTGGGACCTTCCGATGTGGTTATTGATAGCAAGAGAAAAACTCACATGCATCTCACACACACACAAATACACACACACACACACCACACCACACCACACCACACCACACCACACCACACCACACCACACACACACACACACACACACACACACACACACACACACACACACACCACACCACACCACACCACACACACACCACACCACACACACACCACACACACCACACACACCACACACACCACACACACACACACACACACACACACACACACACACACCAACAGCCAACACAACACATGCATGTTGAACACACAGAGAGAAAAACTCACATGCTTCACACACAGCACAGCCTCAATAGCAGGCCCGTCACTCAAAGATCAGGCCCCGCCCCCTCTGCACGACTATGTGTGCAATTTAACCAAAAACTGGTGGCTGGTGCAGGAACGCCAGCGTCCTATAGAGGGAGCCAGAGTGACACAGACTGGCCCTTACAGTGTTACAGCCTGTCAATACACAGAGCAATATTCAATGAATGCATGTGTAATAATGTCAATATATATAGGCTTAGGGTTAGGGTTAGGGTTAAGGTTAAGGTTAAGGTTAAGTTTAGGGTCAACGGTTAAGGTTGAGGTTAGGGTTAAGGTTACGGTTAAGGTTAGGGTCAAAGGTTATGGTTAGGGTCAGGGTCGGGGTCAGGTTAGGGTTAGGGAGGGGAGGGGGGAGGGCTGCAGACTGGGTTTGCAAATTGGTTGAGGTCAGGGTTAAGTTCCAAGGCCGAGGTTAAGATGATTATATGTGGAGGAATGGTCGGGCCAGGATTAGAATAAGGGATGAAAACCACGCGGGACGGCCCGCCGGCCTCTAACTTTTTTTCCGAAGGTCCTAGAGAAAATCTGTTTGGATCTGCCCTACATAATCCGGCCCTTGCCCTTCCAACCATACCCCCTCCGAAGATGTCGGACCTTGGAAAAGGTTCCAAAATGCGGATCCAAAATACGGACGGCCGGGCGGCTATATACTTTTGAACTGGCGGTCGAGAGCCCCGCCGACAGGGTCTACCCCCCCTGAAGCGACCATTGCGCACAATAAAGCTCATGGGACCGAGGCTGTGGGTCCTTGGGAAGTGTCCGATATTTGCGTTTTTCCGACCCCGGAAACGTTTTTTCTTGAATAACTTTTTTTTCTGAAGGTCTGAGAGCTTAGCCGATTCGTGATGCATTTCTTGTATGTTCCCTGAGGCCGCTAGGATCCAACGGTACCAGGCTCGAGTCTGTAGGACGCCGGGAAGCCAAAGTGAGTTTTTTTCGCGAATGGACCTCGTTAGAAATAGGGTCTTCGGTGAATAGTTTGTCCTGAAGGTCGAGAGACCTGCAAATGGTCTCTGACTCCCCAAGTCATGCATTGCGCCCAGGGTACCATCCGCGAAGTCTGTGGGACCTTCCGATGTGGTTATTGATAGCAAGAGAGAAAACTCACATGCATCTCACACACACACATACACACACACACACACACCACACCACACCACACCACACCACACCACACCACACCACACCACACACACACACACACACACACACACACACACACACACACACACACACACACCACACCACACCACACCACACACACACCACACCACACCACACACACACCACACACACACACACACACACACACACACACACACACACACCAACAGCCAACACAACACATGCATGTTGAACACACAGAGAGAAAAACTCACATGCTTCACACACACACAGCACAGCCTCAATAGCAGGCCCGTCACTCAAAGATCAGGCCCCGCCCCCTCTGCACGACTATGTGTGCAATTTAACCAAAAACTGGTGGCTGGTGCAGGAACGCCAGCGTCCTATAGAGGGAGCCAGAGTGACACAGACTGCCTCTACAGTGTTACAGCCTGTCAATACACAGAGCAATATTCAATGAATGCATGTGTAATAATGTCAATATATATAGGCTTAGGGTTAGGTTAGGT